>OZ014443.1:12203915-12243728 GCA_963966035.1 Acleris laterana | reverse complement strand
CGAGTGCGGCAGTTAGAGTCGTTGGCGCTCAATCGGCTAAATTTATCATTGCTTCCAGATTTAGTCGGAAAGTTTAAAAAACTATAAATTAAACGTTTCTTTTCTTCAAAACACGCTCGATACATTTTGAGGCGACAATGAAATGAAATGAAAATCAACTGTATGTGAGTCGCAATCACGAGTGTGACTAGTTTGCACATCTTTTCGCTGGTTATCACTTACCACGTAGCATTTACTCACTTTCTACTTTTTACCACAGGAAAGACGTACTTCTTCAAGGGCAAAGGCTTCTGGAAGTTTAACGACCTGCACATGCGCGTGGAGCACGAGCGGCAGTTCCCGTCGGCGTCGTTCTGGATGGGCTGCGCCGAGCGCGGCAGCCGCGCCCGCTTCCGCGCGCCGCCCGCGCCCGGCTCCACGCTGCGCTCGCCCGCGCCTGTGCCCGGCGCTGCGCCCGCGCTCCCCAGCCTCACCGCGCTCCTTCCTCTCTTCTCTACTCTTCTACTACTCTACGCTCATTACGTGCGCTACGTAGGGTAAAACACCCGGTTACAGGCATTCGAAATGCCAGTTATTGAGACCTAATAATTGTAAAATTATCTAGTTATCTACTGAAATACAGATGATGGTGCCAATAATCGGTAGGGTGCCAACAATAGGACAGTTTACCCTATTATGAACTGTTTAGAAACTATTTAACCCTTTGTCTGCCACGCCCAGTGCAATTCTGTGGAAATTAACAACTGCAGATATCGAAAAAGATTAGGTTGGCTGCTGCTAGTTCAAGTGCCAACCTTTGTAGATTCCATCATAATTTTGAAATGTTTCTTACCGAATGGAGCGCTCGAAAGGTTAATGACATACAAATTCGTAAGTAATTTTATAAGTAATAGAGTAAATACGAGACATATCTTACATTTTCGAACTGACGTATAGGATTATTAACTGTTATCGCAAAATTATGCACTGCCTATTTTAGTATTACGGTGTGAGTAGGTAACTGTAAACCTATTAGAATAATTCTAGTAAGTATTGCATTTGTTTAATGTTGTAATATGTACATTTTGATCTCAATAATGATCGTGTTTGGTTTTTTAATGACATGTAAGGTACATAACACCATTCGTTTAGCTTCTGTACAGTTTGTATTGTCTATTAATGTGAAAATATATTACTTTTGTGTAAATTCTAATCTAATCTAGTAAGTGAAGTTTTCACCCTAAGTCCACTAAATGTCTATCTAACTACGTATCAACAAATATCCACAAAACTGCCTTAATTAGAGTAACACATTTTAGATTTATCTTGTAGAGTATTTATTGTCTATTCTCCATTAATAATTGACTGTCTTATCGACATAATATATTATGTAAACATTTTAGTAAATATCTTATGCTGGTTAAAAGAGGTACACATATTCTGTAATTTGTAAAATACTTGCTGTAGGATTATGTACCAATATTCATTAGTATAGTTGATTATAATAGTATTAACAAAGTACTTCAATGGTGTGCGAAGAATAATGGCCTTAAACGAACTGTGAAAATATGTAAAGAGATAAACAAAATGAAGAAATGTAGAGAACATCAGGTGTGTTGGCATGGAGATGAATAATTTAGGCTATGTATGTGAAATGATTATGGTGCTTATTATAGTTAGTTTTTGTACAGAATAAATTCTCTTCAACTATTTTGGTAAGTGAAGTATGTTGCCGTGGTGTCATAGTAAACTTAACGTAATGTATCGTTGCTTATCACATATAAGCAACTAAGTAAGTAGTATATTTTCCCTCGATATTTGCATTTAAATTTTAATAATCTTGTGCAATCAGCAGTTGCAATAGACGAAAGTTGATTTTTTATACGCGTTTCACCTTCCTTTTAAATGTAATCATGGAATTGATTACTTCTCAAGTCACTCAATTTTGTATGATAAATAATAAAAGCAACTTAGTATCGTTTCGGTCACAAATAATTTAGTAATAACTGTGATATTTACTTTAAAAATGCCACTAGTGATTGGCGATAAAAATAAATCAAACTTTTATAATCTTCTATTAAATAACCTATCTATTATATAAATAATTTTATACCTCTATCTAAGTAAAATTAAGTTATATTTTAAGGTAATAAAGAACTTTCTATGGATGTACATTGATTGACTCATTTCAAAATATATTTCTATAAACCCCTGATGAACACCGCTTCCCTGCTCCCGATCCGAGACACAAGTGGTTAATGCTTAGGGTTAGGACCTTTGGTGGCATATACTTAGTTGTTCTAGAATCCATGGACTTACTATTTCCTTATTATTATTTATTAGTTAGTAACACATAGATGCCACTTTGATTTCGATCTTCTGTATTCAGTATTGCATTGACAATTCGGGTTTACAGCCTATTACGATAGCGATATGGGGTTCAAAAGCATCTTTGAACCAGAAAGGCAGTTATACGAAAGAATTAAGTTAATTGATTTAAAAAAACAGGGTGAGACAGATCAGTTACTCTGTCTTTACAAAGTTTCAAAACGAAAGCAAGTGTGAATAAGTAACGTAAGTTCTAGTGGTGGCAGGACCTAATGCGTGGTCCGTGCGGGGTTAGTCCGGGTCGGTACGCTACCACCATCTTATCCTTTAACCACCGGCAAGCAACAGAGTTCGTATTGTCGTCTGGTGTGAGGATAAGACAACCGCTAAATTACTAGCATAGAGGCAGTCTATCTTAGTCTTAGGGTTGGCGACGCATTTGGGGTCTTAAGATTGGGGCGCCTGTCGTATCGCATAACGTTTTTTGTCCTAAAAATGTTTGGCCGAGAATGTTTGGCATACCTACTGTTGAATGGCATACTACTCGTTTCAAGTCCTAATAATTTTTGCGCATACTCATCTAACGTCCTAAAGCAAGTTTGTCCTAATATTGATAACTCTACAGTCTAATTACCTAAAGCATAATATTCCTAACATGAATTGTCCTAATAATAATTTTGCCTATTATTAAACTGGCTACAATTACAGCACCTAAACTAAACTATGGTAGGCGTGAAGTCAGAATCGTTACGTATTCTACCTTCAAGCAGGTCAGATTTCATCGGTCATTAGAGATGTTAAGTCATCTGTAACTTTTAGGAAACTCAACGTTATTGTTGTAGAATGTCAGATTGACTTTGGACCTAAGGTGGGTACCAAATTAAATCTCGTGACTGTACGACGACGAGCGAAGCGAGGAGGAGTGTTAGGTACAATAATTTTAGCATATTAAATATTAGGAATATTACAATTATGCACATCAATCATTCGACAGTTGAATCTTACCCACATCAAACGATAGGACAAATAATATTTAGGATAAACGATAATAGGAGCAACAATTTCTGACAATCAAAAATATGCGGAACAAAGTGTATGCCACACGTTATTAGGACAAAAGACGTTATGCGACACAACGATAGGACTAATAATTGCCATTCGATATAGACCCTTAAGATTGTTGTGTAGAGGATGCAAATGTCTGTGGGTAACAGACCCCACTTACCATAAGGCCCTGCGTACTCGTTTCGTTTGCCTTCACCAAGTCATAAACAAACCGGGCAAGAGCATGTCGGACCATGGTCAGTGTAGGTTCCGACACCGTTAATGTAAACAAAAAACTATCCCAAAAAACTATAAGTATGAACTAATTATCTATTTAAAGTTATTTGGTGCTGTCTAGATCATAAGTTTCCAAAGTGGTCCCTACCATCAAGTGGGCGCTGATAATATCCGGGGGGAGGTAAGGCCCTCAGGAAAAATAGGGGGAGCTGAAGTTATTCATGGCGACACAGCCCGTATTATTATTATTATTACAAAAAAATAAAATAAAATAGAGTACGAAACTACGAAGTACGAATAGCACAATCTTTATAATTTTAACTGACGTTCCTGTGATATACAATTGATTTTGCAATCAATGTATTTTAGTGCTTTCACAGCAGTATGAAGTACCTTTTTATTTCCAAATGTTTTTTTATTGGGAAGAGCGATAAAAAAAATCGCTGGGTGGGCGGTATTATTTGACTGAAGATAAATTTATTTTCTACTTCCTAATAAATAATATCCAATATTAATCCTTGTACAGTCAGCATCAAAAGTAGCTTAGCAGAATAACATGCTCAAAATATTCTATATACGACATTATTATCTTGACAATAGAATCAAGTGCAGTTCATTTTGACCTCTTCGGTTGCGTAGGTAGTTCTGCTGCTGACTGTACTATTTACCTGTGTAGTAAAAAGGTAGATAAGTACCTTTTAATTTCCAAATGCTTTTTTTGTTGGACAGCGGTAAAAAAAATATTTTGCTAGGTGGTCGGTGAGCCAAAAAAGGACGCGTAACGCCGACTCTAGCGTAAATTACACTTTTCAAGTTCAATATTCCCTAAACGGTCCCTCAAATCTAAGAAAATATAATAAGAACATAATGTTTTTTTAAGAGCTACAATGGTACGGTCAGCTGCAGAGAAAAGTGACCCCCCCTGCATACAAGTTTCGTAGCAAAGGTGGTTACATTTCTCTGCAGCTGACTGTACCTCACTCATAATGTAAAAAGCAAAAACTTTACCTTTGCTTGAAGTGCTGAGGTACTAAAAAAAGCATTTTTTTCATGAGGTCTTTACGCTGTACACTTGGTATGGTATGGTGATGGACTCCTTTTTCCGCACTTAGCCCGTTGTAACGTACGCTGTACACTTCCACGTAACGAAAATGTATAAACATGCCAAGTTACAGCTTTGTAATAACAAGTCTCTGAGTTAAAGTTGACTACGGAACCCTAAAAAAAAGAAACGGCTATCTGTATGATGCATCAACTTCAACGGATTGTCGAAAAAAGATATCTAATTAGTATGGAGTATTGTATGGAATACCCAGCCTAAGCAACTACCGTAATGTTAATTTACCTACACATTAATTATTTTCAATACGAAGAGGCCTAGCTGTTGAATGAATAATGATAATTTTTAAGTGGCTTAGAAAGTCCGGATTTATTTTGGAATACGGTATTTGACTAAAGTCAAATCAGCTTCATTTTATGAGACATCAAAAACGCCCCATTACTATGGAATTTATACTGATTACTATCATGTGACGTCACAATCAAACAGTGTTGGATTTTATGAATTTAAAAATCATAAAATTCATAAAATAGCAAACATAAATAAAAGATTGATATTTCCCTAGTATTTTTATAATGTTTATCTGTTATGAAAAAGCAATTTAATTTCACTCTTGTCAAATACCCCATTAATCCCATTATAGTGTGATACATTGATACATTATTAAGGATTGGATATCAAGCTTTAGAATCACAAATTATACCTAGCTATTTAAAACCAATTAATAAACATAGTACCGCAAGGTAAAGTTCTTTGTCAGTATCATTAAAAGCTAAATAACTACAGACATACATACCTACATACATACATACATACATAAACTCATGCCTTTATTCGCAGAGTGGAGTAGGCAGAGCTATCAGAATTACCAACAACTCTAAAAACTTGTTGATAATTCTGTAACCACATTTTGCACACTATATAACTACTAAACTAATAAACATATAGAAAAGTTAAAACTATATTTTGTACTGGTAAAGAAGGTGCTTTCTTATACCGTAATATTTACGTCGAGTTTTGGGATATTCTGTATATTTTGATATATTACATCAGTGAACACTGACTAATGTTAAACTTTGTATGAAGAAAGAATACAATTGTTATTATTTGCTTACATAAGAATTGACAGCGCGGTTTAACAAATACCAGGCAATGATGACACCAATGCAGAGTTCTTAAAGCCTTATCATGTTATTAACAATATCAATATCAATATCACATTATTAACATGTCAGAACACAGATAGATGTACAGGTTTTGTTCTGGCTTATAATCATAACTTTTTCAAGAGCTCCTGATACACTATTTTAACTCTGGACCTGGCGGAAAGATTTGTGATTAAACATGGGCTAACACATTGACAATAAAACCTGGACACGACCGTGAGCCCCAGTTTTAACCACGAATCCATAACAGGAAATGATATTTTTGGTTCCTTTACAAGAAGTAAACAGATGAACATGTAAATCTACTTTATTTCACAAAAATAGCAAATACTATGATACTTATCCACAAATAGAAATGTGCCGTTCTCGAGAATTCTCGGGAACGACGCTCCTTTTGTATGGAGAATGTCGAGAATTCTCCAAAATTCTCGAGAATTCTCGAGAACGGCACATCACTATCCACAAACACTTGCAATCACTTGGTCTTTTCTTCTAGTTCAGCCTCTTTGTCTTGAAAACCTAATTTGGACCAGTCTTCTTTAGCCATTAAACCATTCTCCATTCTGCAACCAAGGTACTCTTTGGCTTCATCACGACACATGGAATTGTTACTATTGTGACTGTACAAGCATTTCATGTATTTTACCATCGACTTTTTACACGCTCCTTCGTGGTCCAGAGGAAAGCTTCCCTTATCTGGAGCTGTCGGTATAAACTGCTTTTGCCCAAAAGTCATAGCGGTCGACATAGTTATACGATTTATGTATCTTTAGCACGATAGCCGCGTATATTATTAGAACAAATTACTCAAATTCTTCACGGACTAAATATTTTTTCACTATAGGGCCAAAAAAACAATAAATTACAGCACTTGCAAATCGATTTTATGATGCAAATCAACAATCAACAGCTGATATATATAACAACCAAATGACAATTTATGACAACCTGTGCTGACAGACTGACAATGACATGTGACGGTATTTTTTATTTACGTGTTTGTAAAGGTCTTTATAATTTTTATCACGTCCAATAATTGTTTTGTGTCATTTTAAATTATACCTTGCTGTATACAATTTTTGAGATTATTTCATAAAATAAGTGAAAATTAATAGGATTTAGATACCCAGCCCTATAGCCTACATACCCTACATTTCTAACATGGCCCGTAAACACTCGACCTAGTTGAGATACTAATATTACCGCTGGAAATTATTTGTTACTTACTATGACAGAACTAGTGACAGTTGCTTTTGATTTGACACTTTTGACAAATGGATGAAAACATATTACACGTGCTTATCGTAAAATAAATATCATCGAATTTTAAGATTTTTATTATAAGATTCTACAAAAAATGTCTCGATTGATTGTCAAAAATTTACCTAATAAGGTTTGTATATCGCACGGTATTTTTAATTTCGTTTTCAGTTTATTTTCATGATTTATATACGCTGCTCATTTATCAGGTAACTGTTGACTCTTTGAAAGAACTATTCGGACAAAAAGGCGAAGTAACTGATGTGCAGTTAAAGTACACGAAGGATGGGAAATTCAGGAACTTTGGATTCGTGGGGTTCCGATCAGAGGAGCAGGCTGCGGCCGCGCGGGAGCACTTTGATGGGACATGCATACGGTCCATGAAGATACAGGTCGAAGTGTGTGCTAACCTCGGCGATGAGAAGAAACCCCGTGCCTGGAGCAAGTACGCCTCAGACAGCACTGCTTACAAAAAGCTGCACAAAGATGATGAAGTTAATGAAAAGATGGAGAAAAAGAAAACCAAGAAGAAAGAGAAGAATAAAGTCAAAATCTTGGAGTTGCTTAAAAAGGTACTGGAAAATGATTATCATAATGTAATAAATTATGTGTTGTGTTCAAAGAGGTAAACCATCACTGTTCATGTGGTTATTAAATTTCATTAAGTATTTTGATCTCCCATAGCATTATTTCTTCTCTCTATTCCCATGGATGAATGCATATGATAAAGCTTCTTGTGTATCTTTACAGCACAAAGAAGATCCTTTATTCGCTGAGTTTATGGAAGCTCATGTGACGGACAAGAACACTTGGATCAAGGAAGCCCTGGATGCAGCAGCCAAGAGTGATGACAATGACAGTGGGCTGGAAGAGGAGGCAGCCAATACAAATGAAGAAAAGGCTGCTAAGGAACCAGCTCATAATGAAATCAAAATTACCCAGAATGATGTTGAAAAAGTAGCAAATAAACAAATTAGTGATTTAGAGGTAAGACCGCAACAGTATTTGAATTTAAATGATTCAATGTACTTAAATGGAGGAGGTGTAATTTTTATTATTTATATTTTAGTATATGAAACTGCTGATGAAAAAGGTAGAAGGAAAAAATACAGAAGTTGCTGAAAAAGTTGATGACGAAAAACCTAGGAAAGTGAGGAACAGACCACTTTTTCATGTTAAAGTGAGTATTATAGATAGTACTTCTCTAAGTTACCTGGAAAGGTGTTCCCCAGTGGTTAGGTTCTTTAGGAAGATAATACAATAGAAAAACTTAAGTATGTTTTTTTTTTGCCTTAACACCTTATAAATAAAGACTGTATCGTTTAGTATAAATACAACTTTACGTAGTCGTCTTTCTTTCCTAAAGTATTTTTTAGATTAAATTGTACATGTGTTTAATTAGTGCTTTTATTAGGTACACATTTCATCCTGCGGGCTCGACTTGAGGCATATGGTTTAGTCAAAATTTACCGAATCCATCTGAGTGATGTTAATGAAAGTGGACAAATAGCAAAATAAATTTTACTGTTTGCGAGCTAGACAACGTAACCAAAAAAAAATATCATACTACGCAAACCATAATTACACAAGATTCCCAAAGTAAAATATCTGAGCATTCTCTTTAATTTATTTTTAATAAAAAAATGGCATGGATGGCGGTGGGCGGTGGCCATTTTGAGAATATGGCATATTACTCATTACAACTCCGACTTTGACATCTATTATAACTATTAAGAAGCGTTTCTATCGACGTGTTTTACCGATGGTTGGACGCCACGATTGTCCATTGTGCTTGGGTCTGGCTGAGACCTTTGGTTTGTCTCCCTCCTCCCGCTCGCACCAGATATTGATGGGAAACCAAAACATTACGTAAAAAGTCGCTTTTGTGTGAAAGTAAAAATCTATCATATTTATTCTGAGGGTGCTCATTCGGGTAAACATGAAGGGGACACTTAGTTAACATGTTTAGGCTGCATATCAACCTATTGCATTTTAAAATTGTACTTTAGGAGTTGCTGAAATACTTCAAATTGAGCTTAATAGGCTTGTCCGAAATATAATTATTTTAGGGACGATTTTGAAAGCATCATAAAGTCTCTAAGACACAAAAGTTAACCATATTATATCAGATGAAATGGTTAAAAAATACCTTCAGGTCATATCCTCAGAACATTGTAATTCAAAATAATATGAATGTCAAAAGTTACACTAGGTTTTGTATGTATTTATACTAAACGATACAGTCTTTATGCTTGTTATATAATAATATTGTAATATTTTTAAGCTTATTTTTATGAACTATATCGCAATCAGAAGAACCTAGAACTTGTTTTTTTTTACCTTCCTTATACAAGGTGTTATTGGACCCAATTATTGAATCCTGAAATACTGGTTATTGGAACCTAGTGATTGTAGAATTGTATGTATGTAAATATTTTATTCTACAAATGGGAAAATAGCAAACAACAAAATAGACACAAACATTAAAGGTATTTACAAAGGCGTACTTATCCCTTTATGGTTATCTCTTCCATTTAACCTTTGAGTGATTGAGAAATGTTTGCAATAACAAATAGCCAAACTTACAACAGTGAAAGGGACTAGATGTTTCATAATTATTGGCTTATTTATTTATTTAAATTTCTTTGCAGAATACATTTTACAATAAAATAAAAAATGTAAAATGGCCTCTACTATGCTGAAATTAAGTTTATGATAATCAAGATTCCAATAATTGGTAGGGCGCCAGCCTTAAGGCAGTGTTCTCTTCATTTCTCTTCATTGTTTCAGATAACAGGCTTACCTTTTAAATGCAAGAAGAAAGTTTAGCCTTAAGGCAGTCTTCTCTTCATTTCTCTTCATTGTTTCAGATAACAGGCTTACCTTTTAAATGCAAGAAGAAAGATATTAAAGAGTTCTTCAAACCTCTAGTACCTTATTCCATCAGGCTGCCTCTTGGAAAGGGAAAGAAACTTGCTGGTTTCTGTTATGTTGGTTTTAGGGAAGAGAAAGAATTAAAAAAGGCTTTGAATAAGGATAAATTGTTTTTAGGTAAGTTATTGTTGCTACTTTATTTGACAAGTAGTTGTGCTCGCCATTTCTTAATCATCCAAAATTCTTTTTACCCAATATTCTCTGGGCATGACCAATGTCCACTCTGACATTGGCAAAGTAGATCCTGCAAACAATTGGCCGTGAAAGCCAAATTTAAAAAAAACCTGAAACCTTTTTTGTATTTCCCAAAATTCTTGATACATTTTGCACACTAGTTTGAAGGCTTTCAAAGTGGGAAGTTTTGTGCGGTAATAGGATTGTATTGTTAAATGTGCAATGTGAAACAAATTGATTTGTATTATAATCATCCCAACCCAATTTATTAATATTTTAGGAAATCATAGAGTCCACGTCAATAAGTATGAAGACAAAGCAAAGAAGGCGGAAGAAGAGGAAGAGCACGAGAACAAAAGAAAAAAACAAGAGGTATTGTTTTTGTTTCAAAGTTCAGTTTTCTCCATTTTAAAACTTGGTTATACTTACTTTTTTTAAATTATGTTTGTTGGGCTGTATGAAAATAAATATTGTTTCGTTCTCCTTTCAGAAATTACAGATAGGATTTGACTTACATAAAAAGCAAAACAACATAAAAGTGTTGACTAAATCTTTTTTTTTTTTTAGAATCAAGGAAATGAGGAATCTATTGGTGAGAGTGGCAGTATATTTGTACGGAATCTTCCTTACATTGTGTCTGAAGAAGAATTGTCAAGTGTGTTTGAAAAATATGGTAAGTCCTGCATTTTCCTTTTTGAGAACCAATTTGATATGGTACCCATACTATAAGTATGTATTTCCCAAATGTGGAAAAACTATAAAGATTGTCGGGTGCCAAAAGCATGCAGTTCTAACAATTGTAGATCTTTTAGTCCTCTTCTCCCTCTCCTTATAGTGCCTCTCCAACTAGTGAAGCTCATTGTCATTTCATATCATAATGGTAAGTTTGTCAATAGAAGCATAAAGTTATTGTCTTTTATGTAGGTCCGTTGGCAGAGGTCAACCTGCCCATTGACAAAGTCCTCCGGCAGTCGAAAGGCTTTGCGACGGTCACATTCGTGATGCCCGAACACGCTGTGAAAGCGTACTCCGAGCTAGACGGGACCGCCTTCTGCGGCAGGATGCTGCATCTGCTGCCGGCCAAGAGCGAGAAGGTCGAAGAAAGCGATGACGGTAAGTCTAGTAGGGGTAGAGATACGGGTTACTGACCGTAACAAAGCGTTAACGAAGGAAAAATAATGGCACAGCACTGGTATTACTTGTGTCTTCTTAGTACAGGCGTACCAAGCCCTCGTGTTTTGCATATCGCTTTATTTTCATTCAAAGCGTGGCGCACGACATCTTTTGACGTTGTTTAACTATGTTGATGCAAAACGTGACGCACGTACGAAACACTTAGCATTAAAAGTCATAATATGGAAAACCTAACCATTAAACCCCACTTATAGCTGAGCTAATCAAACCACTGACTGTTGATTACTCAATGTACATATTGCAATGTTTTGTTTCAGAGGGTCTTACGTTCAAAGAAAAGAAAGCCAAGAAGTTGAAAGCGCAGGCGAAGTCATCTCACAATTGGAACACCCTGTTTTTGGGCGCGAATGCCATCGCCGACGTCGTGGCCTCTAATTACAACACCACGAAAGAACAACTTCTTAGTGATGAAAACAAAAGTATGAGTAACTTTTCCTTTAATCATTTAAAGTTTAAGACATCGTAAGCAGTTTCGGCTGACGAAAAATTATAAATAAAGTAGATTTCATAAATTAACTATGTGGTTAAATTACGCAAAACTTATGTTCAAAGCATGTTGCACTTTTATATATAATCATATTAATCATTATTTATTTACTCAAAACAAAATAACTGTCATTTATATCGTTAAGTAATGGAAACATGATGTTGTTCAAGCTACAAGCGCTGCCGTTCGCCTCGCTCTCGGCGAGACGCAGCTGGTCGCCGAGACGAGGTCGTTCTTGGAGAACAACGGGGTATATCTGGATGCTTTCACTGTGGTAAGATTTTTAAAACCTGTTTTGAACGTAGGCAGTATAATGGAGCTTTTACTAAACGGTGTAATATGTTTTAGGCAACGAAAAAGAGATCAAAAACATGTATTCTGGCAAAAAATTTACCTGCTAACACTGAGACTGAAGAACTTAAAGCACTCTTTACGAAATTTGGACTCATTGCAAGATTTTTAATGCCAAAACACGGAATATCTGCTCTCGTCGACTTTGTCGAGCCATTTGAAGCCAAAAAAGCCTTCACCAAGTTAGCTTACTCGCAATTTATGTCATCGCCCTTATACTTGGAATGGGCACCTGAAAATGTCTTTAACAAAACTGCGGATACTAAGGAGTCAGAAAGGAAGCAGTCAATTGATGTGAAGCAACAAAACGTAGAACTACAAGAAACTAATATCACTCTGAAATCAAAAACGTCATCTGAAAAAGAACTGGGAAACGAAAAGGAGCATCACGCTAAAGATGAATTTAGCGAAACCGAAGATCCAGAAAATGATAGTACTTTATTCGTTAAAAATTTAAATTTCAAGACTACAGAGGACATGTTAAAACAGGTATGTATATCTTATTACAAGTTGTATAATATATATATATAATAATTATTTAAAAGAAAACAAACAATCTTTTAGTATTACTAGACGACATTACTCTCCCTATTTTTCCCCATTGGGGGTCAATTTTCGGAAAATCGTTCTTTAGTGCACCCCTAGACCTCATAAGGAACCTACGTCACAAATTTGGAATCCCTCGACCCAGCGGTTTGGGCTGTTCGTTGATACGTCAGTCAGTCAGTCACTCACTCAGTTTCTTCATTTATATATTTAGACTAAATTGGTTTCAGCACTTTTCGAGTTGTGGTAAACTGCACAGTGCAACAATAGCAAAAAAGAAGGATCCAAAAAATTCCGGCCAATTTTTATCCATGGGATATGGATTTGTTCAATTCTTCAAAAAAGCGCATGCAAATGAAGCATTAAAGCAGCTACAGAGTTCTACCTTAGACGGCAAAACCCTAGAATTAAAGAGGTCTGAACGAGGAAACACGTGAGTATTGTATTCGTGTCTCGAAGTCTCGATGCAGCATTAGGTGTCTCGTGACGACCACAACGTCCGCAATTAATCCTTTACCGCAAAGTCTTGCACGGTTTCGCGTAAGCAATTGTAAGATTCGATTTCGGGTATGAGATAAATCTAATTGGATCGTAAAATGGGCGTTTAAAATATATTAAGTGTGTTATCGCAATTTTCAATGTTATACCTCTATTTATTTTTTCTTGTTTCATCAATATATTTACCCAAACCATGGTATCGTAGATCGTAGTAGATGCACCTAAGATATTATTTCGTGTTGGAATTTTAAGTATTTAAATAATTAATCACCTACAACGTTTGCTTTATAAAACAAATCGAGTCAGCCATACAGTAAATATCGGGGGGACGAAACAATGGGATAATAGGATTTTAATATAAGCTGTACTATGAATAAATACACTTACATTTATAATGGCATGGCATTGAGAACAACGAATTTGAAGAAATTCGACCATGTGTCTTTTATAAATGATCTAGATTCTAAAGACTGTATGAGTATAATTTCCGTTTGACCACTAGGCATGGGATATCCTGTATTTAGCTGTATTTACACTTACGCTTTATACTTTACTAGCGACCTGCCCTCGCTTCGCTTCGGTTTATATAAGTTTTCTGTAAAACCCGTACATAAAACAGAATATATTATACATAAAAACCTTCCTCTTGAATCACGCTATCTATTAAAAAAAAACCGCATCAAAATCCGTTGCGTAGTTTTAAAGATCTAAGCATACATAGGGACAGACAGCGGGAAGCGACTTTGTTTTATACTATGTAGTGATTAATGTCAGTTCTCTAGTTATGCAATAGTTAGGTAACATTATATTATTTTGGTTACAGAAGTGATGTAAAGTCAAACAAAAAGAACAGTAACAAAAATGTTTCACAAAATGGTACCAAAATACTTGTGCGTAATGTACCATTCCAAGCCAACAGAAATGAGTTACAAGAAATATTCAGGTAATGAGCTTAGATAAGAGTTATAAAAATACGAATAACAATCGAGCCTCGCTTATCTGGACTCACCGTCGTACGATCGATTATAATTAGAAATAAAATGTTAATAATAAATTTGCTTTTGCAGGGCTTTTGGCGAAATTAAAACTTTGAGGCTGCCAAAAAAGTTGTCTCCTGGGTCAGATCAACACCGAGGTTTTGCATTTGTTGATTACTACTCGAAGGCTGACGCTAAGGTAAGTAAATCAACGCGTCCTCAGTAGTAGTGTAGAAGTAGCGAGAAGTTTGTTGCGCAACAACTCTCCATCACTTGTGCTCGCTATCCCACTTGCCCTGAGAGGGCACGGGTACGGATGTAGTTCCGTCGTGGCGTGGATCTTAAGAGAAATGTGTAAACTTACACTGCTTTAATTATTTTTAGACTGCATTTGAAGCTTTGCGCCTTTCAACCCATCTTTACGGAAGGAGGTTGGTATTGGAGTGGGCAGACCAAACTGATGAAAACGAAGATATTAGCGCTTTAAGGAAGCGAACCGCGGAATCGTTTAACGCGAAGTCAGTGGGAGGAAAGAAATCCAGAAAAGCAGCCGTAGACGTGGAAGCGTTTGTTGAAGGCGAATAATATACTTATTGTTAATATTACAGTTGTATTTTTGGAATTTTATTTTTACAACCTTTTTTTTTCACCTGTTGAACTACCACCTAAATTACAATATACCTACCCCGAATCACTATATACCTACTTTTTAAAGACCGTTTCGCCTTATTACGCGACTGGCGAAAAAAAGGAGTGTACCTAATGTTTTCAGGGTTTATGTATGTAGGTATGTACGATTCTTTATTCCACCTTAAGTTCTAAACGCCTGAACCGATTTAGGTGCGTGTGGTATCGTTACAGTCCTTTCACCATCCTGGATGACATAGGATACCTACTTACTGTGAAAATTGAGAACCTATACTGATACAATAATAAGAACAAAATACAACAAAAAGTCAATTATTATATTAATACGAACTGTCCACGCCCGGTGCGGTATTTTTTTCCATACTAACCTTATGAAATATACTTTGTTCTATTTTCGGATCTTCTGAATATACACACAAAATTTTATATGAATCGGTCTAGCCGTTTCGGAGGGGTATTGTTACAAACACTGACACGAGAATTTTATATATTAGGGTATATCGACGATGACATAAAAAATGCAGTCTGGTTTTAAAAGCTTGCTATTCATTTAGTTATTTTACTAAAATGTCGAAGAAGGTATGACTCCATAGTTTTCTTGAACTGAACTGCATGCTCCTGACTTCGATCAACGAGGTGTCGTTAGATTCGTCCTAGCGGCGCCAGTGTCACTGGCTACTTTAATTAAGTAGTAGGGGTACGTACTTTTTACCAATTAATTATACTTTATTGAATAAAGCACATTCCGGCGTTCTTCACCCGGTTGCCAGCTCATTGTAGGAAGAAAGTAAACGGTACGGTACGCGATCGCCGTCTGAGTTCTTTAGTCACATCGGTCATCCGTTCTATAGATTCCAGAATTATTTAGGGCATGTCTATTACCTTCGTTGTACCTTACTGCAAATCTTTATTTCTGATTCAACTCGATATGCCCTTTGTTTACGCGACAGCCTTCCTTTGACGGATCATGTGTCAATGCTGTTTTTTGCTCGGTACCATGACCAGGACATTTGATATGATTTTATGATACGGTTATAGCCATCAAAGTGAACGAGCAAAAAGACAATGCCGCATGAAATGAAATACCCATTGTTCTGTGAATTCCTCACGAGCTTGCAACCGGGTGAAGGCCCCAGGAATCTGATCGGGGCCGGTAGGTAATCCAATTCTAGGGGCCCCATAACCTTTTCTTGCTTAAAAAAAAAACATTTTTTTTTCCGGTGCCTGGGGGCCCTAGGCCCATGGATAATCCGGTTCTGAATCTGCTAGATTCGATAACCTACAGTATTCTCAACTTCTTAATAGCTTTCAGCTGGCTATCGCTATCACGAATGCACTGCACTCGCAACTGACAGTATTTTTGTCACTCGTGTAGTATAAAAAAATGGTCAAGCGCGAGTCGGACTCGCGCACCAAGGGTTCCGTATTCAAGATAATATGGTTGGAAAACGCAAAAGAAAATACTATATTTGTTATGAACTTTATTCTCCATGCGATAAGGTCCATTTTGACTAGCCTAATTTTGCCACAAGTAACCTCCAGAGGTTCCATGTACTAATACTAGTACATAATAGGTACGACCATTGAAATAAAGAATTAGTGCCAAGGAGTTAAAGTGAAATTTCTTTTATTTTTTATTGACTAATGATCAAATTAGAAAATCGACTTTATTTCATTCATAATAGCCTTAACTTCCAAACGCTACATTCCACTGACAAATTTCATTGTATGGTGGGCCTTAGGAGGCTAAAATTTCACAACTTCATTTTATTTTTGGCGTAAAATATAAATAATTATCTTTAAATCTATCAGATTTTTTGGTCCATAAACTATGGAGATAAGGGCGTAGGAAAGGTCATTTATTGTAAATTTTTGGCTATAAATCAAAAAGTATGTTACAGAAAATTATATAAAATAGTTTTGAAATTTGCAGATTGAGCCCTATCATATGAAGCCCCGTTTGCTACAGTCAAATCACTTTCATTTTTCAAACCCCTATTTTAAACTTCTTACAAATATAAAAAGAAAACTAAGAGATGCGGGCAAGCTAGTTATACAAAGCCAAATTTCAAGTTGATAGCTTCTATAGTTTCAAAGAAAAACTATGGTGACAGACAGACACACCGAAGTCTCACCATATGTGTTACTTTTTTACCATTTTGGTACAAAACCCTAAAAACTAAGATTGCCGATAGCTATTAGGAAAATAGTAGTAACTCTAACGGATCGGGAAAGAAAGTAAAATTCGTCTTCACCTTAAAATTATATTCAATTGTCTCACATTAGGATAATTTACATTACCAAGTACATGCAGTACACTTATGGCGTTGTAATTATATATAAAAAAACAAAGTCTACTGAATTTGAATACAACACAAAAACCTTATTCACAAGTCATAAGGTACATTACAATGTAGGCAAATACAAAGTAGTTTTAAGTGATATTGCCTTACATGTATTACCATCATACCATCCGCAATCTCATTACAAGAGAATATAACAGTACAAATGCACAAAGTCTAAATTGTACTGTATTAGAGTAAAAGAGATAGTTATTTACAAGTACATAATGACATAGAAGTGAATATTTAGCACCGCTGGGCCTTACATGATTTACCTCCACAAGTTATCCAACACTAAGTCAGCCCAGCACATGGACAATAGTAACTAGGGTCGACATATTTTTACATAGAATGGGCATTTCAATTATACTAATAATGCAAGAAAAATGAAGTGCCTAATAAGACTCAAAATTAAAGATTTTTAAAGTCCCACTATATTTTCCAGGCACTCGGGTAAATACAAAAGGAAGGTTTAATAATCAAACTAGGGTATCACTTACAAAATAATACAGTTCATAAATATGAAATAAGAGAATCACATAACACATTCAATATTAAACTACAAGTGCTGATAATGTTGTGATTTGATACTTTATCAGTAGGTACAGCACTTGATTAGGTATGTTCGGAATGTCCAACTAGAATTCGCCTTGAATTAATGATATCTTTCACAATTCTTCTCTCATTATTTTCAATCATATAATATAATAAATAAACCAAATTAACAAAGGAAATATTAGAGATATTTTATTCCAATTAGCATAACAATACCACATCATGACTAATATGGCGTGATAATTTGTTTTTAATCAATCTTTACAGTGGAATATATTTTCCTGACAAAAAAGCTAGTTCCAATGTAGCCCACTGTTCCACAAATAATGCCAAGAGCTAAACTGAAGAGAGCCATATATCCAAAATAGAATGTAGTTTGGAACAACCCATACATTTTAGTTTTGAACAAGAAGTAGTAGAATGAATACAAGTACACATAGAGGGCAGTACTTCCGGCAGACAAAAAGCTAGTCCACTGCCAACGGTAGTCCTCCGCATTCAGCAAGAAGTAAGTGCATACAATAGTGACGCACACTGTCACAATCATAAGGATCACAAAAACTAGCAACATAAATCCATAAACATAATAAATCTTGTATGCCCAGAAAGATGTGAAAATGAAGTACATTTCAATAAATATAGAACCAAAAGGCAAGATCCCTCCCATTATGATAATGATAAGTGGTTCCATAAACCACTTCTTCTCTGGGATAGGCCTAGGAACAGCATTTATACGGCAGGGATAATCAGGTTGTCCAGCTAAGTTACGGCCAAGCACAGTGCCCACCAAAGTAAGAGGAAGAATGACAAATGTACAGATAGACATTACAGCCACCATACTACCAAATGGAATAGCTCGAGAGGCATGGTAATACATGGCTATAAAATTAATAAAGAAAGCAGTACCACAGACTAGCACTGGCAACAGAAAAGCAGACAATAACATCTGTTTGATCCACAATTTACCTCCCATTCTAGCATACAGTGAACCACCAAAATATCCATTAACTGGAGAAGTTGCAGCATAAATGAAAATAGCAGTAGAAAGTAACGAACCCCTCTCAGTATAAAGTTCACCAAATATAGTGAATATGATGACAGCCAGGGTCACAGTGGTGAGCTGGTAACCAGCACCAACTAGGGCAGAGAATAAGCCTAAATGAGGAACAGGTCTAAACACATCACCATGCACTTGTTTCCATCCATACTCATCACCTAAATCTTTTTCTAAGTCATCCAGATCATCATCTTTAGAATACCTGGCATAATCTTTACGAAGAGTTCTCATAAGGATCATTGAGACTAAGCCTACCAAAAATATCACCATCATAAAGCTATTAAAGATGCTGAACCAGTGTATTCTATGTTGGAAAAAGTTGGGGTCTAAATATTTATCGAACCTGTCTTCAAACTTAATGTTACTCTTCTTCCAATTAACTTCATAAGTAAATGGGATTTTGGCATTAGGAGTAAGGCGTTCCTTATTTTCAGCAGTAAGGTTTACTTCCACTATTCTGTTTCCATTGTATCCAATGTCGAATTTCTTGTGTGTCCAAACGTAATGGTTATCACCGTCAATTTCGCCGACAATGCCCCATATAGGAAGGTCGTCTATGTACATCTGATACCAGTAATGGTTCTTCACCGCATATACGAGCGCTTTATATGACTGTTCCGTAAGTTCTATGGCACAAAATTGCTGCGCTGGAATTTTGTCCTTATAGGTGATATCCAGACCACTGAATTCTAATTCCACACCCTGAAGAGCTTCTGACAAGGTTTCATGGTAGTGTCCAATAGTTACTTTTGTACCGACGCAAAACGGTAGCGAAAAATATGCATACGTCTCCTGTCGATTGTGGTATGGGCCCACGGTGTTCATCCACAACACCACTTGTTCTCCATCCTTGTACGTATGAGTATGTTCATCGCAATTCACTATAGTCAGCGAAATAACTAGGAGATAAAGGATTTTCATTTTATAATATCACCAAGCCAGTGAATTCTAAAAAGTAAAATAAACAAAACACGTAAGTGAAATTATGCCGAATTCCGACATTACTCAAATGTTGCCAGTGGATAAGAAATGTCGTCATAATTTTGTAACATAGACAAGTGAGACGTTTGAGTAGACAGCACTTTTAAACGAAAAGAAACTATAGTTTTTTTACAGGTAGGTAAACGCAGAGCTAAAATATCTTGTCCATGTGAACATGACAGTTAGTTGACAGAGACGTCAGGGGCTATGAATAAAGAGGTTATGTTGTTGACTGTCTACTATTCTCAGGGATTTATTTACTTCATACAAAAATGGATATAGACGCTGATTTGCCAAGTACTGTTCAAGCTAGATTTAAGTCAGATACTGGTGAAGACACTGGGAATCCTCTGGATTTACCGTTGAATGTGACTAGGGACCAACTCCAACTTATCTGCAATGCCCTCTTACACGAGGTATTAAATTGAAATATTTGAATAGATGAATAATACCAATGATTTTTGCATTAATTTTTTTTTTTTTTCACTTTAGGAAGACAAACCATTCTTGTTTTTTGTAAAAGACGTTGAAATAACATCCACACTTACAGAAGCACTTGATCTAACATGTTTGAATTCTGAGGAAGTTGTAGAAATAATTTATCAACAACAAGCTGTTTTCCGAGTAAGACCAGTTACCAGATGCACAAGGTTAGTCTGAATATGTAAAAAAAACCGCATCTAAATTGGCTCATCTGTTTAAGAGCTACGGTGCCACAGACACACACACCCCTCTTTTGTGTCAGGGGTTAATTAACTACATACATACATTAAATCACGCCTGTTTCCCAGAGGGGTAGGAAGATACCACTTCTTTAATAATTATAACTAAAATAACCTATGTAAATGATTAGTGAAACAAAGCTTTATGATTCAACCATGATTTATATCAACTGGGATAATGATCAAATACTTGTTACCAGTATTTTTTGATTTATCAAAAACAAAATCTTTCAGTTCTATACCCGGGCATGCAGAAGCTGTTATTTCAACTAGCTTCAGTCCTTCAGGGAAACAACTAGCAAGTGGATCAGGTGATACAACTGTCAGATTCTGGGATCTTCTCACACAAACTCCACATCATGTTTGTAAAGGTATGTCACTTAAACTAGGAATTCACTCTCAAATTAAATGCATGCACTTTAAAACATATCAAGCAATTATTCCTTTTTTTTTAAGTTTTAAGATGTAAATGATGATGTGGCATTCAAAAATCTGTGGATTTGGATGAAATTTGGGACACAGACAGTAAATATGCCTTGGATTAGGCCATGTGACACCAGGAATATTTTATTGTTTCCTAAGGAATAATGTATGTGGATATAGTTTCAGGTAAAAGTTAGCAAAAGATATCCATTCAGAAAGTATGTTTATTATTTCTGTGATAATAGTCATTGTTTCAACAATGAAATAATCATAAATTCAATTGTAGGTCACAGTAATTGGGTTTTGTGCATTAGTTGGTCTCCAGATGGCACAAAACTTGCATCGGCATGCAAACAGGGTAAACTGATGCTTTGGGATCCCAACACTGGCAACCAAATTGGAAAAACTATGCAGGGGCACAAACAGTGGATCACTGCATTAGCGTGGGAGCCCTATCACAAGTATGAATTCTTATTGTTAATATTAATGTTAAGCTTTCTGCAGGCTTACTTTTTTGTTAAAAAGTCCACCTCATTATCAATCTGTTGTTGCGGCTGGGGTGCACCAGCCATGATCATGGAAGGTGTTGTTAGTTTTATCGTGTTAAGACCTGGTTTTGTGGCAAATAAGAATAAGAAAATAAAAAAAATATTAAGAAAATATGAAATGTATTGTGGTTTAAAAATATTCAAGTACTTGCGATAAAACATATAAAAAGAACTTAGTGTAAATAGTAATAATTAATGTAAAACCTGTATAATTTGTTAATAGTATAAACCTAATTCCATAAATCAATTTTTTTTAGAAACCCTGAGTGCAGAAAATTAGCCTCCTCATCAAAAGATGGAGATGTCAGAATATGGGACACAGTGACATGTCTGACCATTCTGAGCCTCACGGGACATTCCAAAGCAGTAACAAGTGTTAAATGGGGTGGGACTGGACTCATATACACATCTTCACAGGACAGAACAATTAAGGTTTTATATAATAAAAAAATATTGCTAGTTATCCTATCTCATAGACCTGTGACAAATATTGATGGCAATTTTTTTCGACTCATTAACCATATAAGTTCCACTCTAACTATTCAATGAGCTCAATCTATCGCACACAAGAAGGCTACTATTCTCAGAGTTAAATTGCAGGTTTGGAGAGCAGATGATGGGATACTGTGCCGCACACTGGAAGGACATGCACACTGGGTCAACACTTTAGCTCTCAGTACAGATTATGTCCTACGAACTGGCCCTTTCCATCCCGTCTTAGACCAACAAGGATATGTCTCTGATAGTGAGTTTCTCCAATATAACATTAACCCGAAATAAGAGAATTTTATACTTTAATTATAATAATATAGGCTTTTATTTTCTATTTTCACTCACCAATTACGATTTTTATAGTATAGCTACTAAGTTATTTTAATGAATATTCATTTCACTAATATTATATTCTAAATTTATTTTTGAGTTTAGCCTAAAAGACAAAGCCTGAGCCTTTTAGAATATAATATTAGTTAAATGAATATTCATTAAAATAGACTTGTTTATTAAATTAGTAGCAATCATTAATTAGGTGTCATAGCTTCAAAGCAAATCATAATACTGATAATACCATCATCGAGCAAGATAGGTATAATCCAGTCAGTGATTTAACTCTACAAATGTATGCTTTCCTTGTCAGAGAAAGTTCTACAACAAAGAGCACTTGAGCGATACGAAGCAGTGTGTCCCAGCGGCGCGGAGCGGCTCGTGTCGGGTTCCGACGACTTCACGCTCTTCCTGTGGCTGCCCGAGAAAGAGAAGCGCCCCCTAGCACGCATGACGGGCCACCAACAGCTGATCAACGACGTCAAGTTCTCGCCGGACTCGAGGTTTTTAATTTACCACCAGTATTCACCAATATTCCATAAGCGACCGACGTGATATATCGTCAGCTAACGTCAATCCTACATGTACTTTGTCAGTTTTCGAAAATCGCTAACGTTAGCGTTAAGAATCTTGTCTAGGCCCCATGGATTGCTACGAAAGCAACATGGCCTTGTTAGGTTATGTAGGCATGGATTCAGAAAATATGTATTTCCAAGGACGAATGAAACAGTTGGAATTTGGAAATAAAAATTCGACCTTGTGACAAGTTACCTAGGAGGATGATGAATTTGTCCATTGTTTCTAACTACGACCACATTTTGAATTACAGTGTGTACATTTACTTCTTGCCATAAGAAGGTACACGAGCACACAGGGTCGGAGAAACCGATGGGAAGTGGTATTTGAGACCTATAGACAATCAAATTCTGAAGACTACAATCTGAAGACTAATCCTAAGACTTCAAATTCGTTGCCAACCTAGAGGACTAAGATGGAATGCCTCTATTCTAGTAATTTCACCGGTTGTCTTATCGCCACACCGGAGCACAATAATGCGAACACTGCCGCTTGGCGCTAGCTTAAAGGATAAATGGTGGTAGCGAACCGGACGGACTCCGCACAAGGTCCTACCACCATTCTCCATCTATGCAATATGTTGTTGTAGGCTAATTGCGTCGGCGTCGTTCGACAAGTCGGTGAAGCTGTGGGAGGCGGCGAGCGGCAAGTTCGTCACGACGCTGCGCGGGCACGTGCAGGCCGTCTACATGGTGGCCTGGTCCGCAGACTCGCGCCTGCTGCTGAGCTCCAGTGCTGACTCCACACTCAAAGGTTACATAATAGAGTATAGGTACACAGCCAAAATCGCCATGAAAAAGTTATAAACAAAACATAGCCTATTAAGCCTATGTTGTGTGTCTAATGTAATGTAGCATTCTAATGGACAATTTTTTTTTTAAATCGGTCCAGTAGTTGCGGACCCTATTCAATGCAAACAAACAAACAATCAAATCCTTCTTCTTTATAATATTAGTAAGGTATGTACTACAGGAGTTCATATATATTGATGTTGCCCATTATTGTCACATTCAGTACCCAGCTCCTTAATTTCCAAGGTATTTTGCATTTACATTTTGCTGCCTATAGTACCTTAAAAATGCCTTACCTACCTACTAGTATTATCAATGGTCATCCGTTGTTTACTTAACTTTAAAATATTGGTTTTGTACAGTTTGGAACATGAAGACAAAGAAATTGGAACTGGACCTCCCAGGCCATGCTGATGAAGTGTATGCCACTGACTGGTCTCCAGATGGAGCTTATGTAGCCTCAGGAGGAAAAGACAAAGTGTTAAAATTGTAAGTTAACGTTGTCAGATCTTGGTATAGTATTTAGTATTCGTTTTGACATAGTTTTAGTTATATATGTAGTGTATGCTAAATAATTCCGAATTGATCAATAATCCGAATGCAATGTTTTGATAGAAGACTTTATTTTTTGATATCTCTTTTAATTAAAAAGCAATGTTTGTACGTTTGTTCTGAAATCATTGATGGTGATGAAACTTTGGTGGGGTGTTCTAAGAATACCCGTAAGGGTTTTAGCTTTCAAAATCTATGTTTACTTATTACCTTTATGTAATGAGGCATTGCAAAATTTGCAATGCATGCCGGGTACAGCTAGTCACTTATAAATCAAACCGAACCTAAATAACATTATAGCAATTAAATTATAAAAGCTAGCTTCTAGAAAAAATAAAATTCAGACAAATGAATATTTGGAAAACATTATCTAAGAATTTTGAGGTATTCCCATAGTATAGTGTCAATTAAATCCATTAATAATTATTAGTAATTAGTAATATACTATAAACTTAAAGTAAACATGTGTTCTTTGTTTCAGATGGCAACATTAATAAAAATATGGGATGGAATAATGCAATGAATAACTTTATTGTAGAAAAGATCATAATAAAATTCATAAGCCTATATACACATGGTATTACTTAATTTTAATGCTCTTTTTAACATTAGCTTTTATGCCAGAAGCCTCTCCACCATAACGGGCAATTTCAGTTCTAGGTGTTCTAACAGCTCCCTTCCTTCTGATCTTAGCCTTCCTGTACTTCATTTTGTGTTTGACTCGTGGATTTCTCTGTTCCCGCTTTCTATGTGGAGTCAGGCCCTTGTTCTTGGCAATCTGGTAAGTGATTTCACGCTTGTCTCCAAGCTCAACTGGTAGGACATCTGATGTAGATGGTTTAGTGTCAACATTGTCTTGTGGAAGAGCATCATTGTCTGAGAAACCACTCTCCTCGGACTCATCATGATTTCTGACTGCTGGGCCAAAATCAGCTTGATTATCTTCATATTCTTCCTCATTATCTGAAACCCCTGTATCATCTCCATCATCTTTTTCAATTGCAGTAATGAGCTTAAGCTTCTTACTTGATGATTCGACAGATGTAGCATCTGATTTACGCTTTCTACCTTTGTTCAGTTTTTGATGTTCAATTGCATGGAGTTCTAAGTTCTTGCCAACTGCTTGTAAAATGTCGTCTATTTGGGGTTTTATCACTTCAAGATAAATGGGCTCCATTTTATTTAACATTTGCCTGTACTGATACAACCTTTTAATTACTGGGTGATTTTGTATGTTTATCCTTTGACTTTTAAGCAATAAATAAAAACTAATATTGGTGCAATAATTTAAAATAAGATCATAATTTGTTTTCACAAATTTTGAAGCAGGACATTTTGGCAGTTTTCCATCTTTGACAAGTTTTAATAAGGGATGTAAATCATCTTTTGCAACAGTTAATTTAGTCTTAAAATCATCAATGAGACCTGCAAACTCAGGGCTTTCTTTCTCTAACAGCTCTAATTTCTGTCTCTTTGACATCTGGGTTAAATCACATTTAACTATTGACTCTGCTTTAGCTTCAGCTGCCTGCTTATTGATGAAATCAAAAGTAAAATCTTCATCTCCAAGTTGTTCTAATAGCCGTTTCTGTATATTTTTAGCCTCCTCCTCTTCCATAAGTGCTGCCTGCTCATCATTTCCAAAGCCTCCATAGTCTTCATCAACATAATCAGTGGCATAGTAGGAACTCTTATTTTTCCCCCATGCTTTAGCGTCCGGCAAATCATCGTCAGACTTCTGCCCCTCCACATCACTGTCAGCAATACCTAAATCATCCTTTTTAGCATCAGAATCCTCATCAGATTCTGAAAAAGCATATATTTCCTCCTCACTATCTATGTTTTGTTTATTTCTTTTACGCACCTTTTCCAAAAGTTCTTTTTCATTTTCTGAGTATTCATCTTCAGAGTCTGAAGGTTCATAGTTACCCTTCATATCAAATTTAGAATTGACTCTGGAACAAAACAGATATTCAAGTTAGTATAAATCTAAACGTAAAGCGAAATAATTATAATTGAATATAACTGGACAATGGTATTCCAGCGCTGCATACTGGCGGTATGAATTGCTTGTGCATTACAAACAAGTAAATGAACTAAATACCTTATTTTATCGGCCATGGTAAAAGCTCCAATACCTCTTCAAGTAACAAATTTTATGGCATGTGGATCTAGGTTAGGTTTTCATATCCACGACACAAAAAGTAATAACTGCTAGTTATATCACCAAGGTACTCATCCACAGGTAAATGCAACTTTTGCGGAACCTTTATTGAAAAGAACGAACCATGTGATAAGTAATTCTATATTATTTTGGATCTCAAAATATGCATGGAAGCATTTTAATGTCACTCACTCAAGTAAGTATTTATAATCTGTGACTCGCTTTAGATGGATATATCGACTTTCTAATCTGTGCTCAAGGGTCCTACTTTGAAATTCAAAGCTCGCAACGAAGCCCGCAGGGCATTTTCGCGAGAAGAGGTCCGGTTACAAAGTGGAATTAAAAGAATTTTTATTTTTTTTATGTGTATTTAACTACTCAAAACCGCTATTTATACTTTTAACTGTCGATTGTTAAAAAATAATCTGTCTACAAGAACACGTAAAGGAAGAAAAAGGGTTTTTGTCTGGCTACTAAGAAAATCTAGCCTCCACTTTGTAACCCTTTAAAAGTAAAGTTATGGGTTACCTAGTTTAAAAACTATATATTTTTTAATCTATTTAGTTCAAGATCAATATTTCGCTTCAAAAAACACTCCCACAATATTACAAAATTATTAAATCCATACGTAATCAAGCAAATCTTATCCACTTTGTTACATCTTGGTCCTTTCCTCACTTAGTTTTCAACGTTTAACTTCAAAGTAAGGTTTTTATTTTTGTTTCAACATTTTTTTTATTAAATAAACACTTGTCCAAAATCACTATCTTTTATGTTGCATTAATTTTGTAATTATTTACTGAACAAAAAAAATAATGCTCACAAAATAAAAGAAGACAGTAACAAAATTGAATACTGTAGTTACAAAATGGAAAACGTAAAGCTTAGTTCACAATAATGAAAATAATAATATTAAACCAAATTTTTAACAGATTTATTTTATTTATTGGTAATTCGACTTTGATATTTTACTTTAAAATAATACTTGGAATTACTAATCATCCCTATAATAAAATAAAAAAACAATATTGTACAAGTTTATAATTATTATTTTTTATTCAATATCAAAACATTTATCACATATATAATCAATACTGTGCACTTTTCCACTGCATGCCCGACAAACCCAACTTTTGCAGCTTATGCATTGTATCATGTTTAGAACGGAAAAGAGCTGGCGTAAATTACATAAATGGCATATAAAAATACGAGTCATAACAGTTTTTAAAGACAAACGAAAATTGATACAATTTGTGCAGCCCTCCAACAAACGGTAAATAAGTGTCTAGTTAAAATGACAGCAATATCTTTAAATTAATCATTCTAACATTTATTTATAATCCAGCCTCAAAATCACCTTGTATACTCGGCTTTATACTTCCATTTTGTAACTGTGGCATTCCACATATATGTAACCCAACAAAATGGAAGTAACGTTTCCATGATTCACGATCTAAATCTGCCGATATTAAACGTTTAATAAACTTATTCTTTACGTACAACAATACAAACGTAAACCAAATCGTCGATTTAAAAGAATACATAAGTGATAAAAAAAACAATTATCACTTACCTCCTTGGACACCAGTTACAAAATCGAATTTTATTCGGAACGGTTACGCTCGTGCAAGTTCAAATCAGTCTGGACGCTATTTTTGAAATATGGCCGTGTACTTTTTTTTGGTAGAATATCGTCAGTTTTGCCACAAAATGTGTCACTTAATGTGCATGGTAATTTTTAAATGTTATTTTCCTAGAAATCACGGTTACAAAGTAGGAATTCCACTTCTGTTAGGAATTGTAGGACCACAATTTAATTTAGTTTAAATAAATATTATTTAATGTAAACAAATTAATGTATGTTTATTAGCACAACCAAGATCAAATGCATATTATTTTAAATTAAAAATACAATACTGTTGTACAAAAAAACATAAAAATAGTGTAAATAATGCCGCGAGTTAGGTGTAGGACACGTCAAATAATAGGGGTTTCTCAACTAAGATTTATAACTTAATATACAATAGACTAAAAAGCCGCCTTATTATTTATATATCTTGCATTATTATATATTATAAACAAAATGATGGAAAAAAATATAGTGATTTTATAACCTGTCTCCTTGTTTTGAAACTTGAATGTGAAGTCATGAGACAGGTTAAAAGTTCAGTGGACGTCTTCTCGCGAAAATGCCCCGCAACGTAAATCGATTGAGCATCGAAGGTGAATGCTACCATACATTTTAGTAACTTCGGATTTTTAACTGGCGTTTCGTTATGAGCGTGGATTAGACTGTTAATAACAAATAGGCTATTTGACAGGTTTTTGAAAACCATCTCAGATTATTTGTTGGTGTTTATTGAGTACTCCAAAAGTGGTAATTTTAAATTCTTTTATGTATTTCGTCTAAAAAAAGGAAATAAAAATTCACTTTTAAAATATGCCGCCAAAACGGTTTCTTGAGCAAGATGGCGTCACACAGGAATCAGTGACGTCAGTGGTCAATACATAAACAAACTGACATTGGCTAATCATAGCAAAGCCAGAAAAACAAACAAACGTCAACTGTCATATAGAATATACAGACATCCTAATATCCTATAATCTGTGATATTTACCGACCCACGTCATCATGGATTCGGCGCCGTTTTCGATAAAATGGCTACAGATAAAAAATTATCAAGTTTTATCGTGGTTTTTTGGATAAAAGATCCATTTTTTTTAAGTAAGAATATTTTAAATCGATTTTAAAACTCATAATTTATATGAATATACATAATTATTACGTTTTTTTTCACCTTGTCAAATAGCCTATTGCAGAAGTTGATTTTTGTCTTAGGTAGTCTACGCACTATCCTTCTTGACATACAGCAGCGCACGACCGTCAGGCCCGATGCTACTGTACGCACGCACTATCGTGCTGCACGACATGCAAAGTATCCATCATTATACATAATGTCCTTGAAACATATATCCTACAATCTGTGAGCACGATAGTGCGTAAGCCAAAGAGTATAATTATTAAACAAGTATCCTAAATATTTCTGGGCGTATGTAAAAAGTAAAACTACAAACAATGCCTTCCCTGACAAAATTAACTACAAAAATACTACATTAACAGAAGGTAAAGATATGTGCAATGCGTTTAATCAATATTTCAACTCAGTCTTTGTTCCATCAAATTCCGAAACAAAACTTAATTATCCTACTGACTCTGTATCTCAATTGTCCTCAACCGTTGATATTAACTCCATAAATACAGTGTGTCCCTGGATAAAGTGCACAAACGAATAGGGATGAAACTAGACACAATTTTATCGACAAAAAAAATAATAAAAAAAAATTACCACCTTTATTTATTTTTTTATGATTTTTTAAAAAAAGTCATAGTACGCAGAGGACCTCATCGGAACAAATCAAGATATTTTGGCTCCTGTGGGCTCTATTGATTTGAAACAAACGGAATTATAATCACAAAAGTTTATTTGTGTCAATGAAAATAGAAAAAAATGAGAAAAAATGACATAAACCCTAAAAATAATGACTTTTCCTATGAATTTTGTGTTTTTTTTTCTCGAATTTTTAGTATTTACTCGATTTACTCAAAATTATGCCCATCTTACCTCGTGTTATTTTTACCAGTAATGGTTGTGTATCTCATTGCCTTTTATTTAAAAAAATAACCAAGTGTCTCGCACAATTACAAGATCCTTAATGAGCGGCCAAACAAAGACATTGCGTTTACACTTAATTAGGTAGCCGCTCAGGTTGAAACCCTTAATGGAGGATTAGGATTACATTTTGGGTTTCTTGCACAATTATAAGATTATTAATGAGTGGCCAAACAATGACATAATGATTACGCTTAATTAGGTTGTCGCCCAGGTAGATTATTGTCCTTACTCTTTATTGAATTTTATTTGGGGTGGGGCGGGGAATACATTTTAGGATTAGCATAAATAGTGATAAGATAAGGTTTAGTTCATCAGTTACTTCGAATCATTCGTCGTTACTTATTCTCAGTTACAACTACTTCTACTATCAGGATTTCATAAAATGCCCCGTTCCTGATCTGCCGTTGAATCCAAGAAGACAGCACACATCTTGGTACCCTGTCTACGTCGTCGTGTAGATGTTGAACTCGTTGGTAGTGGTATGGGTGAAGACCTTCTTTTTTAAAAATCCGCCAAACCGATGATTTTGAAACTCCATGCTGCAAGGCCAACCGCCGAATACTGGTCGTCGGATCAGCAAATAAACTTCTTAGTATGGCTTCCTCAACAGCTCCATCAATCACTACTCCTGCTTGTTCTCGGCGATCTCGATCCAATCGAAGTCCATTCGACAATCGTCTGTGAAGTTCTTGAAAATTACGAGCAGACGGTACAGGTCTCCTGTTCGGGAATGCTGCCATGTATAATAAACGAGCAGCTCTGGCATTACCTCTCGCCATTCCATAATAAAAGTGGATGTCGGCGAGATCTCTGTGCGTGAACTCACTTAAACGGGGCATTTTATGAAATCCTGATAGTGAAGTAGTTGTAACTGAGAATAAGTAACGACGAATGATTCGAAGTAACTGATGAACTAAACCTTATTTTATCACTATTTATGCTAATCCTAACATGTATTCCCCGCCCCACCCCAAATTAAATTCAATAAAGAGTAAGGACAATAATCTACCTGGGCGACAACCCAATTAAGCGTAATAATTGTCTTTGTTTGGCCACTCATTAATAATCTTATAATTGTGCAAGAAACCCAAAATGTAATCCTAATCCTCCATTAAGGGTTTCAACCTGAGCGGCTACCTAATTAAGTGTAAACGCAATGTCTTTGTTTGGCCGCTCATTAAGGATCTTGTAATTGTGCGAGACACTTGGTTATTTTTTTAAATAAAAGGCAATGAGATACACAACCATTACTGGTAAAAATAACATGAGGTAATATGGGCATAATTTTGAGTAAATCGAGTAAATACTAAAAATTCGAGAAAAAAATACACAAAATTCATAGGAAAAGTCATTATTTTTAGGGTTTATGTCATTTTTTCTCATTTTTTTCTTTTTTCATTGACACAAATAAACTTTTGTGATTATAATTCCGTTTGTTTCAAATCAATAGAGCCCACAGGAGCCAAAATATCTTGATTTGTTCCGATGAGGTCCTCTGCGTACTATGACTTTTTTTTAAAAATCATAAAAAAATAAATAAAGGTGGTAATTTTTTTTTATTATTTTTTTTGTCGATAAAATTGTGTCTAGTTTCATCCCTATTCGTTTGTGCACTTTATCCAGGGACACACTGTATAAACCAAAGTGATATTCTTCGCGAATTGCAAAATGTAAATATTTACAAAGGTGCTGGATCGGACGGAGTACACCCGCTTTTGGTTTCAAAATGTGCTAAGGAACTGGCAGAACCTATCACACTTATTTTCCGTTACTCTATTAAGACAGGAATATTCCCGGGAATATGGAAGCTCTCATTAATAACACCTATTCCTAAAACCACTCTAGGCAAATATAATGTTGACCAATACAGACCAATCTCTAAGCTGTGCGTCCTAGGCAAGATCTTTGAAAAAATTGTCACGGCGCAGTTCAACACCACATTTCTGAAACTCAACATGGTTTCGTCAAAGGTTGTAGTGTAGAAACTAATATGTTAACCTTTACTGATTTTTTACTCCGAGCTATGGACAAAAATCAACATATTACAAAATTACAAAATTTAGTATTAATGTCAAAGGTGTTATTATAAATAAAATTAAAATTATAGTTATAAATGTCTAAATAAAATAAATAAGTAGATTCATTATTATAAATACGACGTTCCATAAATTGACTGGCCATAGCACCTTTAAACTCGCAGTCCACTGCAAACTCATACCGCTGTGCGTTGTGGTCGCTAATAGCAGTGTCCACTGGCGACACAGTGAGGCAGTCACGAGCATAATTTGCTATTCCGCAATCAATGGACGACGAACAGTCGGGAGTTACGCGAGTTGGAAAGGTAACGGTGTTAGTGCACTGATAACTTAACAATATATCGTCTACCTGCCGTCTCAAGCGATTATCAGTTAGGTAATCCACATTTTGGTCACCGACTAGAATAAACCTTTTATTTTCGTCAGTAAGCTTACCTAATAATAACTCTAAATTGCGTAAATAAATGTCAAAATCACCATTTCCAGTCCTGTATAAAACAATTATTACAAGCCTTAAACTAGTTACTTCTATCGCCGCAAATTCGAAGTGAAATTGAACGGCGAGGCTAAGTAGGTCATTACGCTGTCTATATTTTATACCCTCGCGTACGTATAGCGCTACACCGCCATGAGCGATGCGCGTGCGGCAGTACGAGTTTGCAAGCACATACCCACTTAACCTCACTAGCTCAATCTCATCTTTTCGGCTCCAAGTCTCGCTAAGTCCCACAACATCTGGTTTCTCAGTGTGTGTTAACAAACATAATAACGACGTCGTCGTGTACACCGACTTCTCAAAAGCATTTGATAAAATAAATCATGACTTACTTTTAAACAAGCTTCTGAGGGTCGGTGTACATGGCAGCCTGCTTAGGTGGATCGAATCTTACATACGCAATCGTAGTCAAGCTGTATGTCTCAAGGGTTACTGCTCAACCTTTCTGAATGTGCCTTCAGGCATCCCTCAAGGGTCCCATTTGGGACCTCTCCTCTTCACTGTATGCATTAACGATATTGGGACCACTTTTAACAACTCTAATCACTTATTGTATGCTGACGATACTAAACTTTTTAAAATAGTAACTACTGCTGAGGACTGTGTTGATCTCCAACGTGACCTCACAGCCCTGTCATCATACTGCTCTCAAAATCAACTGTTTTTGAATTCCGGTAAATGTTATGTCATCACCTACACCCGTAAAACTAATCCAATTAAATTCGACTATAATATTGGTGATGATATACTCAACCGAGTATTTAATATTAAAGACCTCGGCATTACTATGGACGATAAGGTATCATTCAATGCACATATCGATTTGATAGTACAAAGATCATTTCGAAATCTAGGCCTTATAAATAGAATCAGTAAACCCTTTAAAACTTCACATACCTTCAAAATTTTATACTTTTCTTTTGTCAGATCTGTACTTACTGGAATTTGGCAGTGCTATCTGGAGTCCATACTTTCAGTGTCATACAGCCAGAATAGAAAAAGTACAAAAAAAGTTCATAAAAATATTAAACTATCGTAATAATCGTACTGACTCGAATTATCAGCACTCCCTGAAACACTTTTCACTACTGTCGAAAACAGACGTAAAGTCACGGATATGGCAAGCTTGTTTAAAATTAATTCTCCTACGTTGCTATCCAAAGTAAGCCTATCTTGTATTCACCGTCTCCCCATTCGCCCCTCACGTAAAGTTAATCTTTTTTCACCTAGCTACCTAAAAAAAAAATACACTCGAAACTGTTTCTTCTCCCGCGCTCTTGATATACATAACAATACACATATTGATCCTTTTAGTAACTTACCTATAACATCATTTAGAAATAAAATAATCCAACGCTTGTTGTAGGCGGCCCTGTGATCGACATCTTAGTCTTAATGATTTACAAGTTTAGTTCTTTTCTTTGTATAATATAATACTCAAGTAACATATAAAAACTAAAAATAATTATTAAAAAGTTTATAATAGCGATGGGTAAATGATAATGAAAAAATATCATATTATCACAATTATCATTATCACAGAATAAATTTATCACATAAAAAGATTTAAGATGTCGATTATTGGGACTTTTCTTCTCCTTGACTGTAGCTTTCACATTTTGTAAACACGAACTTTTTTTTCCATGTGACTTGCGAACTGCCGACACATTATATTTTTTATCAAAATTACATTGATCACTGTCCAATGACTTCATCGGCATTACGCAAATTATATGTAATGTGTTAATTTAGGTCTTTTATTTTGTATCATAAGGCCCTTGTGTATCTAACAATAGCTCTTATAGTTAGTTACGTAAGCTCAAAAAATGTTTAACAGTATTAACTTATTTGTAAGTATCTCTTTTGGACACTGTTTGTCTTTTTTTGTACTAGTACCAGTGCAATTTGTACATCTGATAATGTAATGACTGTTTGTTGCCAAAATAAAAATAAATAAATAAAATAAATTAAAATAATTATACTGTAATACCAAAACAGTGATGCCAGATCTACTGATAAAGCTACTACCTGATTTTAAATTTATCTACAGATCTACTGACTAATTTGAAAAAAATAAAGAAATCTACCTGCTTTTTAATTTCATGGATAAATCTAAGCTACTTGGTATACAAAAACAAATGTCGTCTATTCAATACGTGTCTGTTAGTGGATGCCTACCTGTGGCAAAAAAATTCCAGGGCCCTACTTTGAAAATCGAAGTTCGAAGTTACGTTAGCTCCATCCCCTTCTCTCGATTTAGTCTCAAATGAAGAGTGACAGAGATGAAGCTAATGTAACTTCGAACTTCGATTTTCAAGGTAGAGCCAAGGTGTTTGCAAAAAATAAATGGTGCCATTCTTGAATTAGGTATATGATATAGTATTCTAAATTTGACCCGCTTGCTCGGGACGAGTAACATTGGACTAACCGCGCTACGTGTTTTTATTCTCGTATACATATTTAAAGTGCGATAATTGTACAAAAAACTGTTCCCTTCTGTTGTGACTAATCTTATCTTCAATTATGAACAATTGTGAATTAAATACCTAATCCCTTGCTTGTAAAATAGCAGCGAAAACTTACAAATTTAGTGCAATCATTTTTGTGACCGTTGTGGGTGCGCGCATAAAGTGTTCGGTTCGTTGAATGGAGCGACCGCGTACCAAGTAACTGTATGCGCGGCGATTACTGTTGCTTAGTGACCTGCCCATGTATGGAAACGATAAAGTGAGCGCGTAAACATTGTCTCGTGGTACCGGGGTGTTGATTGAAATCTTAATAGATCATTTTATGCCAAGATGGTTAATTGTGCGGCGTGTGACAGTCCCGTGCTTGTCACGCAAAAGAGAATTAAATGTTCGAATGTGAACTGTACTCATGCTTATCACCTAGAGTGTGTAAAATTCTCGAACGATTCTCCTACAACACGATCAAAGTGGACTTGTCCTACGTGTGTAGCATCGCGATCCAAGGGTGGAGACAGTACTAACGTTAAAAACAGTAATATGCAATCTGCTGGTCCCATGGCTGTGTCCTGCTCCCTCGACGATGTCAGGAACATGTTTAGAGACGAAATTCTGTCAATGAGGACACAATTGGAGTCATCGTTTAAAAAAATGTTCCGTGATGAGTTGAATCAATTGAAAACTGAATTGCAGGGGCTGAAGGAATCGATATCTTTTATCGACGCAAAATATGACGAATTCGTGAAGAGATTAGAAAATGTTGAAACCAAGGTGAAATCCTTAAATACCTCGAAAGCTGAGTTTAAAGATATTAAGACGTCAATTTCTAATGTGGAGTGCAGTTTAGACTCCAGGGACCAATGGGCCAGACGCTCAAACATTGAAGTGCTGGGTATTCCTGAAAAGAAAGGTGAAAACTTGCTGCAAGTTTTTAGTGAGATTACTAAACTCGCTGGGGCCGCCGTCGACACAAAATCAGACATCGACTTCATAACTCGCGTGGCTCCTATGAAGAATGACAACAAACAATCGAAAGCGATTGTCGTTCGCTTTTTAGCCCGCTATAAAAAAGACGATTGTCTCACCCGCCTTAAGAAGTTAAAAAACCTTAAAGCCTGTGATATTGGCTACGTGGGGAATAACTCAGTGATATATTTCAACGAGCACCTTACGAGTCATAATAAGAGCCTGCTAAGAGAAGTAAAGAAGCTTGCCCTTGACCACCACTACAAATACGTTTGGATTAAAAACTGCAGCATCCTAGTGAGGCGTGATGACACCGGCCCGATTTTGAATATTTCTAGCCATGAAGATTTAAAAAAGATCAAATAAGTATTTTGTATTTGTCATTCTATTTTAATCTTCTAAAAGATAAGAGTTCTTATTTTTTATTGAAACTGATGGTAAATTCTTATACTCTTATTATATGTTGCGGTGCTATAACTATAATTTTAATCATGATACTTGTATCAGTCAAGATTTTTTTGCTAAATGTACGTTTGTATTTTGAAATAACCCAGGGGGCTGAAAATGTAGAACTATACTCACATAATATCTATTATTTATATGATCCTAAAGGGGGTCAATTTTTGCTATATCATTTAAAAAGTATATATATTTTATCAAATAAAAATGAACAAAATATGCTGTAAATTATCTATTTATTATCAGAATGTGCGTGGTCTTCGAACAAAAACCAATACTTTTTATAGAAACGTTCTTAATTCTTGTTATGATTTGATATGTTTAAGTGAAACCTGGCTCCTGCCCGGTATTTTGGACTCCGAGCTGTTTGACTCTTGTTACACAGTTTACAGGTGTGATCGAGATTATTCCACAAGGGGAGACACAAAAGGTGGTGGAGTATTAATAGCAGTCCGATGTGGGCTCCAAGTGACCAATGTTACCAGATTACCCTCTCCGAATGCGGCAGCGGAATTGCTGTCAGTATCATTATCAACCCAAAGCGGCTCCACTCAAACCCAATGTCATATTTTTTGTTGCTATTTCCCGCCCTGCCCTTTATTAAAAGATGCACAGCTAGAATTCTACGAACTTGTATCTAAATCTATTTTAGACAACCCTAATGATTTTTTCTTTATAGTTGGTGATTTCAATCTTGGGTCTGCCCAATGGAATTACTCGCAAGGTAATAGCCATGCTGAATTGCAAAATATTTCTACTTTAACCCCTAGTATAGAGTACTTACTGGCGTTTTTGGCCTTTAATGACTTAAAACAGTTTAATTTAATTCACAATGCCAATGGGAGAATTTTAGATCTTGTCATTTCAAATTTGCAGTGCTCAGTCAACGGCTCGTCCTTACCTTTTGTTAATGAAGACAAACACCACCCGTCTCTCGATATTACCATCTTAAACACTGCGTCTCTTTCTTTGCGACACCCAAAGCGTACAGTTCGTCTCTTTAAAGCAGCGGACTATACAGCAGTCAACAAAGCACTAGCAAATATTGATTGGGAGACTCGTATCAACAGCAATGACATCGATACTGCCGTAGGCATTTTCTATGATATTATAAACAAAGTAATCTCTGATCACATCCCCTCCAAAGATATTTACAACAATGATAGGTATCCCGTTTGGTTCTCTAGAGCTCTGATTAAGATTGTTAAAGAAAAATTGAAGTTTCATAAAAAATGGAAAATTTATGGTAACATTCATCATTATGAAACTTTTACAACCCTTAGGGAAAGACAAAAACTAGTTCAAGATGTTTGTTACCGAAAATATTTGGCCTTTGCTGAATCAAAAATCAAAGAAAACTGTAAATATTTCTGGCGCTTCATTAAATCGAAGAAAAATACCTCTGCCTTACCGGACTCCATGTATTTGGGCGATGAGACAGCATCTAATGGCACAGCGATTTGCAACCTCTTTAATAAATATTTTCACTCTGTGTTTGAACCACCGTCTGATACTTCTTTTAATATGCCCGCTAGCCACGTTTCCCTCTCGGCAAGTATCGGTCATATTGAAATATCTTGTAATGAGGTCTGTTCTTATCTTAGAAAGTTAAACGTGAACAAGGGTATGGGTCCGGATGGAATACCGGCCTTATTCCTACGTGAATGTAGAAGTCAATTATCTCAACCCATTGCCGCTTTATTTAATATGTCTCTGAATATGGGTGTCATGCCCAGAGTTTGGAAACAATCCTTTGTGACACCTGTGTTTAAGTCTGGAGATTGTCACGACATCTCTAAGTATAGACCTATTTCTAAATTGAGTACCATTCCTAAATTATTCGAGAAAATTATATATGACATACTCTTTCCCATCTTTAGGCCTCTTATTATTAGTGAGCAACACGGTTTCGTTGACAAAAAATCAACAGAGTCGAATCTGTGTGAATTTTTAGATCAAGTTTATGATGCCATGGGAGAGGGACAACAGGTAGATGCCGTGTACACGGACTATTCTAAAGCCTTTGATAAAATTTCACATAGCGTTCTACTTATGAAGCTTGAAATGGCCGGTGTACACGGCGACCTCCTACGTTGGATTGAGTCGTACTTGAGGGATCGTTCTCAGGCCGTTGCCGTTAAGGGTTGCTGTTCTAGTTTTGTCCCCGTGCCATCCGGAGTCCCTCAAGGCTCGCATTTGGGTCCGCTTTTTTTCATAATTTTCATTAATGACGTTATCACCTATTTAAAATCAACAAGTTGTTTATTATATGCAGACGACAAAAAGATATTTAAAGTAATTAAGTCATTGGACGACTGTTATAAGATGCAAAATGATCTGAATAACCTATCTAAATACTGTAAAGAATGTCATCTGCACCTAAACGTCCAAAAATGTTATATAATTTCATTCAGCAGAAAAAAACAATTGATTAGTTTTAATTATGCATTAAATAACGAAACAGTTCAAAGAACGTCTACAATTAAAGACCTGGGTATTTACATAGATAATAAACTTGTATTTTCTAACCATATCATGAATATCACTAATAGAGCCTATCGACTTCTCGGCTTCATACTGAGAGTAGGTAAGGAGTTCCAGGATGTCTCAACGATCCTTATTCTTTTTAACTCTTTGATCAGACCCGTTTTAGAATATGCATCCAGCGTATGGAACCCGCAATACAATATATACATAAATTCCATAGAACGAATACAAAACAAACTAATTAAGCATTTAAAATATAAAGCCACCTTACAGTGTCAAACATTTAATTTTAATAATATTGTTTCACTTCGAAGTCGACGCACAGTAAAAGACCAAATATTGCTATATAAAATTATTAATAATAAAATTGACTCCCCTTTCCTTCTTAATAAGTTAAGTTTTAGAGTACCACGCCCCAAGTCTCGGCATACTGTTAATCTGTTTTATGTCCCGGTTATACGTACTAATTATGTTAAAAATTCTTTTGTTAATAGAGTTTGCAAAATGTATAATTCCAGTTTTTCTGAAGTTGATATATTTAACACATGTCTTCAAGAGTTCACGGCCCTAGTTAGAGAGAAAAATGATACTTTATTATGAAATTTATGGATTTTCGCGTAACGCATCTTTATCTTTATTTTTGTTTTTATTTTTATTTTTGTTTTCTGCCTTTAAAGGTATCCTTAGTCTTTTTTGAAGTAATGTCACATTTTCAAGTAGGTAATTAACTATATTGCTCGGTTAGTATATGTAATTTTTAACTGTGGTAACTTTACTGGTTGATGTATAATCTAAGATTTTTATTGTATTAGCC
>OZ014443.1:12104678-12203715 GCA_963966035.1 Acleris laterana | reverse complement strand
AAACGCCTGAGAAGTTTCGACACGCCGCTCTTTGTCAAGAGCCGTCAGTATTTTCGGTACCCAACGTGCACTGACCTTAGTCATGTGTAAATGTGTGAGAAGGATTTCTGCAACCCTTACCTTCCTAATGCCCAAGGTTTCAGCTATTTGTTTCTCACGCACGCATCGGTCCTCCAATACATTTTTTTTATTATTGCTACGTTTTGTTCGGCCACCCTGAGCGGGGTCGGCCTCGATCAACTCTCGTCCTTGTTTAAATAAGTTACTCCACTTTTTGACGGTAGAATAAGAAGGCCCAGAGACACCGTAAATAGTAACCATTTCTTCAAAAAATGACTTGTAATGTTTATTTTTACTTTTTCTGGGGAACTTAATTACAGCCACACATGGTTCTGTTTATCGTTGAATATCTCAAGAAACAATAATAGTAATAACAATGCTTTTTTCCATTATTTGTTTTTAAATGCTATATCTAGTGGTCTAGGCTTAGAACTTTTCAGCCGCCCCTTGTAACGGGAGTACTATTTTTTGTGGTTCAGAATAATGATCCCTAAATCTGAAGAAAAAGTCAAAGGTATGGAATTTATTTGAACCTCCCCGTAAATGGTGTAACTAACCAGACTATAGTATCATATCATAAATAAGTGATAAATCATATCGATTATTATTACTCTACTAGCTTCTGACCGCAACTTCGTCCGCGTAGATTTTTACTATCGTTATTCCCTCGGTCTATTTTAAATTTTCCGGGATGTAAAGTAACCTATGTCTTAATCCAGGGTACAAGATATCTCCATTTCACTTCTTACTTTTAGCACAAAATCATGTCATGAACTGAAAAAAGTGTTTAAGTTTCTCCACACATACAAGAGAGATAGAAGTTGATAATTGTACATAATTTGGTCAAATTGTCATCACTCTATTCCCATTTTGATCACGGATTGATAATATTAGGTTACCACCAATAATAATTAGGTTTCATCCTTGCAAAATTGTAGCTGGTGTGGTATAATTATCTTAATTAAATATTTTAAGTGGCAAAAGTTATTACTATTTATTAAGCAACTAATATATTTTATTCCAAGTTGATTACTATCGAAATAAGTTTTCTACTCGGCACAGAGGTGATTAAAGCTTAGGAAAATGACACTAATAAAAAAAGTAAAAAAAATAAGTTGTTTGCTCAAACAACACCTTTGATCTTCCAATTATGCCCCGTATTAACAGCACCATCAATTGAAAATATAGATTATTCAAATCAATAATTATATAAATTTTACAACCACCCATACATACGCAGCAAAAAAAAACAGTTATTTAATTATGTATGATCAATATGATCATGTTCCGGGTATTGTACTGAATAATCTGTCAGAACATTGATAAATATCTTTATTTGTTTTTTTTTTATATTAAAATTCAAAATAATAAGGCAACTACTGGTAAAGATTTTTCCCATCTATTACCAGTGGTATATGGGGTGTATACATTTTAGTGGTAACAACTGGGATTTTATATAATATAACAGCTGTTAACAGTTGGGAATATCCCGAATATTGCAAGGAGACTTAACATGACCCATTATCCCCAGAGAGGGGAAGAATAGTAATTACTAATTACCAACTCAAAGCAAGCCAGCCACCAAAACTTTAAATCAAATTATTTAGGATTTAGGCTGTTGTGAAGTCTGACATGAAAGATTTGTACTTAAATGAAATCATACTTGAAACAGAACTAGATTTATCTTTTTGTGCCTGTGGCTCTAACTTAATGGTTTTTAGACAGCAAACATTTTTGCAAAAGATAATAATTTCAAAATTGGTGTTGGACAAATCCTGTTTCATAATGAAACTGTGACAGAAAGATTACGCCTTCGCACAAGCCATATTAAAGTATGCATATTTAAATGAAAGTGTTAAGGTAAATTAACAAAAGCCAGAAATAAGGAGAGCAGACAATTGTGATGATGATGATGATAATAATAATGATGAAAAAAAAAACATATAGAAAAAAGGACATACGACTTTATGATGTATTTGAGATATTGTTTCCTTTCCCTCTCGACAAACCAGTCCATCAGGTAACCAGCCATTAGAGGTGCAGTTTTGTAAAGCAAGAAGAACTTGTGCAAATTGCCAGTGGCCCATGCACATCTAGTCTCTAGGGCATGTTTAATGCATTCATTTAATCTGTCTTCTTTGGAAATAAACTGAAATATTGTAGTTAAGTCTGAAAGAAAACAATAATATCAGCTCCATGTTGTTTTGTACACAACTAACAAATTGAAAATGGTTTATGCATATTCACCCAATGTATTTTTAGTGAATATATAGTACAGGATCCTGTAGGCCGTAAATTCGGCAGCATTGTTTCGACAGTCAGGTAATTCACTATAAAGCATTTTTAGTTGTGTCTGGCATTGATTAAATTCCTCATGGTCACCCATTTCTAATGCTATCCTTGCATGAGTTTCATACACTTCTACAGTGAAACCATCTCGTATTCCCTGTACCTGTAACCAATAAATCATGTACAGACATCAATTGCATTTAAAAAGTTAAAGAAGTATAATGATGCTGTAATTTTTTTAACTTACAGTTAAATCCTGTCTGATTGATTTTAATTGATCACAAGCATATCTATAGTCTTGCTTGTCTATCCACCTCTCTTTGACATTTTTCAAGGAGGACTTTAACACCGACACTGGTCTCACTTCACACGCTTCAGGAGCCTTCGTCAATCGAAGGAATGACTTCTCAATATCAAGGCAAGTTCCCACAATGTGCATATTGTTGATTTCATAGTCGCCTTCATTATCCTGAATAATGGATCTGTTGATGCTAGGCTCTGTTTTCCTAGAACTTACCTGTACAGAACTAGCGATGGATGGTACACTGGTGTTTCCAAACCTTTCTGCTCTTTTAAGAAGTTTTTCAGCATTTCCTTGAAGGTCTCCGACAACAAACTGACTGTTATTTGATTTCTTTTTCTGATTTTTATTTTTTTCTTGCTTCTTATGATCAAAAGACAACCTATCTTTAACTTTTTGTCGTCCTTTACCCTTAAAGTTTCTCCTATCCTCTACCTCATCAACATCATCTGACAACGATGAAGTGCTGCAATGAAAAAAAAGGATATTAAACAAGAAGCAAATGCAAAACACAATATTTAAATCGCAAAAGACTTATTTCTTACCTTTGCCTTTTCCTAGCAGGACTCCTGGATTTGGACCTACTAGAATGCTGACGTCTCCTTCTTTGAGGAGAGTTTTTATGCCCCGAAACACGTCCACCCAAGCTAGATTTTCCCTTCGAGAGTTCTGACACATTTTCACATTTTTGATATTGTGATAATGTACCACGAACAGGCTTAACAGACAAGTTATGGCGCTCACTGTGAACACTAGGAATGGGTTCATCATCCCAATTTCTTGTCCAAATTTCGTCTTTATTAGCAGCAGCTGTAATACGGCCCTTCAAGCAAATATCAATTTGATCACGATCAAAACCGGTTTTGCATTTCTCGTAACACCTTTTGATATATCTCTCAAGGCTTTCAGGCCATGTTCCAGCAGAAGATTGGCATATAGAGGAAGACTTGAGAAGATCAGAGGGTTCACTTGTTGCACAGTCAATTTCCTGCTTTATAACTAATGGGCTATCTCGAGGCTCACCAGGGGGCTCAGGAATGTCGTCACTGAACAGCATAGAAGGTGGCAACATAGGAGGTGGCAAAGGAATGTCCATTGGGGGCGGCGGAGGCTGTGGGGAGTCTGGAGGGGGGCATGGAGGCAGTGGGGGAGGGTGGTCTGGAAGTGGGGGCAATGTGGAGTTTGAAAAGAGATCAAAACTATCGTCAACGGATTTATCCTTCTTGCGCTTTTTCTTAGGGCCAACATTATTATTACCCAGAAGTGGGTTTTCATTGGCTGGAATAGGTGCTGATTTTCGGTTACCATTCAGATTAAACCTGATGGGGGACTGGTTAAAGAATGGACGATTTGTATCCAAAGGAGACATACCCAACAGAGGGGTTGTCGGTGGTGGCTTTGAAAAATCGTGGCGGGCGAATTTAGATTTCGCATCATTATTTTGATGAAATTGATGTGCTGCGGTGTTGGGGATTCCCGGATTGTGGCCTATTTGGTTGAAGTATTGATTGTAGAAAGGTGGGTACATACCACTATAACCATTATTGTACTGGTTATACATGCCGTACATCCAAGGATTATGATTTGGCGGCATACCATTTAGAGTTTGCAAAGGTGGATCTTTTGGAGTATTTTCAGCCATTTTATACAGAATATCTAAATCTTTAAGTGATATCTAATTCGTACCAAATAAGTAAATTGAAAGAAAATACTTTGTTCAAAATGGCGACCGACGACTAGACTTCACTATGTATAATAACGTTCGTACAACGCACTTATGCACTGATGGAAAATCGAAAAATGCTCATATAATTCTTCTCAACTTACAAGTATCGAAAACCAGATATTGATTTATGAATGTTTCAAGGATTTATTAAATTAAACAGTAAAAGTAAAATATCGTACAATACACTTGCTTGAGTACTTGACCACAGATTATAGATTATTAGGGTGTGCATGTGCACCACAGGTTATAATGGGCGCCTTCAGCGTGAATCGCGGCGAGAATTGAACGTGAACTCTTTGCTTTCACATTCGCAGTGTTCACAGTATAGTTCGCACCCTCGACGATATAATTAGGTCTACATTAAAAGTAAAACAGAAATGGAGCATGACGAGTATTTATCGTAATAGAACAATGTCTGTAATATTTTGTCCAGTATATTAGTGTAATTGGGCTGTTTTATAAAACTTACGCGCGTCTGTGGAGCCTTGTTTTCGCAGGCTATTTGACGAGGCCAAAAAACCGACAAAAAGTGGGTAACAAGTCGCGAACCCGCGAAAAATATGCGAATCGGCTCCACATACATTCACACTTTCACGCGTTCGCGTAGGTACCTATTGCATTCGCGCGTTCGCGTATAATCTGTCAATGTCAATCTTAAGTCAAGAAACGAATAGGTATTGAATTGTATGCCAAAAGGGGCGGTGTATACATGTGTATAACAGCGTATTGACAGATGAATTGAATGGTCGCAAGTGAAAAGCCCAATTTCAATCAATCAAAACAACAGTTTAGAATTAATAATTTACTCCAAAGTAATAAACTAATAAGCAATCTAGGTTTTTGTATAAGATTAAAGAATCGTTACCTTATTTATTAGTCGTTATATATTTGAACCAGGAGGAGTAAAACACTACACGGTTACAGGGTTGTTTTTATTTAGAGATTCTATAATTACTTATTAGAAATGGATTTATTGAAAACGCCCTCTGTACAATCATTATATGACTCTGATTTAGAATCAGTGGAAAGTCTGCAATATATGGATTTTGAAGAGGTATGTTAACAATTTAATTATCTCACATCCTCCGATTGTTGGATAAAACCCTATTGAACACAAAAAAAAAAGTTTTAAGGTGCAGTGAATAAGATTATTTTTGGCCCTAAAATATTGAAAAGGTTATATGTATGCATGTTTACAATTTACCCTGCTACCTGCAGGAGACAATTTCAATGAGTTTCATTTGGTGCAGCATGCAATTGTTTAAACCTGAAGCACAACTTGGTTCAGGTGTGTTGGAGGGTCGAAATATCCACTTGAATTGCACTTGTTTAGGTATTATCATTGTAGATAACTGCCGACTAAGGTAATAAAGGCGTGTAGTACTGTTAGGCGATGGGCTTGCAACCTGTCACTAATACACTGGTAAACATCTTCGCCTAAGTGTGCAAAATGTGGTTACAGAATTATCAAAAAGTTTTTATAGTTATTGGAAATTCTGTAGCTCTGCCTACCCCACTCTGGGAATAAAGGCGTGAGTTTATGTATGTATGTGTATGTATGTATGTATAATTTATGTTTAATTTAAAGCAGTATATTGTCACATAATGACAAAAGATCAGGGACCGGCCCGCTATCCCATTCAAGGAGTTTCAAATGGGTTTTATAAGGATTTATTTAGAAAAGCTGTATTGCTTGAAAGCCGTTCGATTTGCTTTTTAAAGTACTATTTATAAGGGTTACCCTTACCAAATCCGTTCCGTGTATGTCTTGACTGATTTTGCTTTTGTAGTGCTATATTCTGAGTGATACCAATATCCCTTTAACGTCAACAAGCCGTTTTATTGGCTTTTTAAGCACATTTATTGTTTAGGGTTACCCTTATAAAAAGCCCTTCTATTGGCTTTTTAAGCACTATTTTTAAAGGTTACCCTTACTTAACTTAACCTTAACCAAATGTTAAGCAAATAGAGGGATATCAATTTACTGCTGCTCTTTAGGTTTCCCTTATGTGATGGCTAGTTTAACAAACAACCGGGTCGTATATTTCTTCAAAAGGGGTTATTCTCTTAGTGGGTTGTACTTCAAGAGGTAAGTCTTTTTAAGGCTTTTATCGGGGAATGGGTGGTCGGGTCCCTGCACAAGATCAATTAAAAGAAACATATTTTGGATCTTTTCGGCCCTATAGCTGGGTAATTATAGCGTTTCAATCGCCTCAGTTTTATGGACATATTTTTGAAGCATTGGGTGTGGGCGCCTGTCGTATCGCATAACGTTTTTTGTCCTAAAAATGTTTGGCCGAGAATGTTTGGCATACTGTTGAATGGCATACTACTCGTTTGTCCTAATAATTTTTGCGCATACTCATTTAACGTCCTAAAGCAAGTTTGTCCTAATATTGAGAACTCTAAAGTCTAATTACCTAAAGCATAAAGTTCCTAACATGAATTGTCCTAATAATTATTTTGACTATTATTAAACTGGCTACAATTACAGCACCTAAACTAAACTATGGTAGGCGTGAAGTCAGAATCGTTACGTATTCTACCTTCAGGCAGGTCAGATTTCGGTTAGGTTAGGTACGACGACGAGCGAAGCGAGGAGGAGTGTTAGGTAGAACTGTGACCCTAACGAGCGAGCGAAACGCCAGAACCAACAAGTTTGACAAGGTTAGTTTTAGCACATTAAATATTAGGAATATTACAATTATGCACATCAATCATTCGACAGTTGAATCTTAGCCACATCAAACGATAGGACAAATAATATTTAGGACAAAATAAATGATAATAGGAGCTACAATTTCGGACAATCAAAAATATGCGGAACAAAGTGTATGCTACACGTTATTAGGACAAAAGACGTTATGCAACACAACGATAGGACTAATAATTGTATGCCATTCGATATAGACCCATTGGGTGTATATTGTGATGCCATTTTGGATATTTGTTAGAAGTCCGGTAAAGTTAGATACCTAACCCGAAACAAAAACAATATCTGCAGCCACTTCTACAAAAATGTGACCACGAAAGTGATTCAGAACAAACACCCAAATAATGACCCCGCTCCGTGACTGCACTCAATGATAGTAAAAGTGTTAATCAGGGAAATTAACTGTAATTAAATGAAATGAAATCTTTATTTACTAGAATATGTTACAACAAGGTCTTAAGATTAATAATAGAAACAGTATTCTGTTGACTCGCAAACAACATGCATAACATTATGCTTATAATCTAGAAATTCAAATTAGTCCCAATAATTTAAAAATACATGAAATATTTTCGAAACCTACTTAATATTTAATTAGTGGCTTGCAGGCTTGTGCTAGCAATAATAATTGTTATGTACCAATGAAATTTAAAAAATCCTTTACCCTATGAAAACAATGATTTTGTAGCCATTCAGTAAAATTCGTCTTAAGCTCTTTACCATGCAGCAGGTTCAACTAATTGGGAAGGTTATTATAGAAATCTATACACATATTATTGGCATTTCTCCTATAGATATCAGATCTACAAGATGTCTGATTTTGTATTGCGCACGTAGCTCTCCCGCAAACATTTTGTTGCATTAAAATAATCAGGATGGCTCTTGGTAAATAGACACATTTTTAATATATATATAGACGCTAAGGGAGAACTTAAAATTTTTGGAAAAGTGGTCTACACCTGTCTTTGAATCGAGCACTAGGTACCTACTGCACATATAATTTTTTTCTGCATTAAAAATACCCTCAGATTGTCTACAGAATTTCCCCACAGCAGGAGGCCGTAATTTCGAGTAAACAATACGTAACCATGGTAGGCAGTCAGCGCTGCCCCAATGGACACGGATTTTTTAAGTTTTTGTAATGCGAAAACAAACTTCGTCAATTTTGAACATACTGATTCGATTTTTCCAGTTCAGTTCTATTAATAAGTAACTAAACCCAAAAATTCAGTCTCATCATCGGGAGTGTTATTTATTATGATTTACAATCAGATTGAATGGTTTTGAATTACATGAATAAAATTGCATAAATGAAGTTTTATTTAGGTTAATATTAAGATTATTATAATTTTCCAAGAATTAATGTCTAACAATGCTAGTAAAATTGCTAATCACTATCAATTTGTTATCTATTCTTTACCAATACTCATATTTTAAAGAGGTCAAATTATGCTGTAGAGATTACCTACCCTTGATTACCTACTGCTGAGACAATTTAAGAAAATATTTCACTAATAGGAAGCTACATCATTATCCCTGGATAACATACCCTTCTTCTTCTTCTTCTATTTATTTATGGCCTCTGTGACTGATTGCCAGCACAATTCTGCCAATGTCAAGATCCGAGCTTTGCACGCGTTAGAAATTTAAATTAAAATAAGAAAATACAATATACAATAGAACGCTAAACCTGAAGAAAAGGACAAACACAAAGCAACCATCACCGATATATTGATTGTTAAGAAAAAAGAATAGCAAAAAGTTTAAGAAACGGACACAATTATGTTAGAGTTTAATATTATTTTTGTCAATAAATTTACAAATTATAGCAACAATTTTTTTACTGTCAATGTGACATAGGAGAGACGATATATTAGTAGGAAGGGGGATAGAAGCTTTAGATAGAAGGTAATACAAATCACATGTGCTGTTATAAATGGGACAATTGAAGAATATATGGTCCACTGTTCCTATTTCATTTCCACAGTCACAAAGGGGAGAGACTCTAATTTTAAATCTATGGAGCTGTTCCGGCGAGCAAACACGTCCAAGCCGAAGCCTTATTATAACACTAGTATGTCTTTTAGAAATTGATCGATTTTTGAAGAACCAAGGCCTAGATGGAATCATGGGTTGAATATAAGAGTAATAAGTTTTTTTAGAGGAAGACCATCGAGCAGACCATTTTTTAATTAGGGAATTCGCAGGAATATGGCTTAGATCTGGAGAGAAAATTTTAAAAGAGGAATCATCTCCATGAATTACTGCTACCTTAGCTGCCTGATCTGCAGCTTCATTACCAGAGATATTGCAGTGACTAGGGACCCACACAAAAGAAACCTCCAAGTTAGACGAGTGGCACAAGAAGATACATTGTTTTAATTGACAAACAATGAAGTGACGAGCACAATTTTTAAGAGGATGGAGGGAAATGGCTTGAAGAGCACTAAGGCAGTCCGTGAAAATGACTGATCTAGGGATCTTATTGGCGAAAATGTGTTCCACAGCTTTCCACAGGGCAAGACATTCACCTGAGAAGACTGATGACTCTGGGGGGAGTTTAAACATGGCTGAATAATTAATCATAGGACAAACTACAGCACACCCGACACAGCCTAAATCTGAGAGTTTAGAAGCATCTGTGAAAAAAATTAAGTGGGAAGGGAAATGAGTTTTAACATATTTATTGAAGATAGAATTAGCAGTAGAAGAGTTTTTTGAAATACCGCAGTTATAGAAGACATTAGGAGGGTGAACTATTGCCTCAAATGGAATGGAGAAAAGAGGTAAGGCGAGGCTTCTCTGGACAGGAGCTCTCAGCGTTAAGACTTTTTCAAAGCTGATAACCAGTCTAGGTTTGTTTTTTTTCCGCCAGTACGGTTTGGAAGAGCAATATTGTTGAAGCAGTTTGAGTTTCGGGGTTAGAGGATGGGATGAAGAGGAAAAAACGTTGAACAAATAACGGTCCGATAAAAATTGCCTTCTGAGGTCAAGTGGAGGGTCCACACATTCAACAAGAATAGCTCTATTAGGGGAACATAACATGGCACCAGTGACCACACGGAGTGCTTTCATCTGAACTGATTCCAATGCTTTAAGAGCACCTTTGCTGCATGGCTCAAAAATAAAAGTGCCAAAATCGAGGTGGCTTCGGACCAAAGCGTTATACAAGAGTTTTTGGGAATAGGGATGCGCTCCCCACCAAACCCCAGAAAGGGCACGCAGAAGATTGATGTTTTTCTCGCACTTTTTTACAACATAGGAGAGGTGAGAGATTCCCGTCATACGCCTATCGAAAACTACTCCAAGAAATTTGATCGAATCAGAAATAGGAATTTCGACATTATTAAACTTAATAGGACACTGGGGGGAAAGACGGCTTCTAGAAAAAATAATAGAAGAGCTCTTAGAAGGAGACAGAGAAAGACCATGATAATCCAACCAGAGCTGTAGGGAGTTTAAGGCGACATTAAGGTTTTCTGAGGCTACAAGAGGACTTTTATCGTTGCTGTAAATGACTACATCGTCCGCATATTGCAGCAATCTGCAAGACATATTAACAGATTTGTCTAGATCAAGTGTGTACAAGTTATATAGAAGTGGGCTAAGGACAGAGCCCTGAGGAAGGCCCTTCCAAATGGATCTTTCCCCATTTATACTACCCTGCCATCTAACTCTTATAGTTCTTGACGTGAGAAGGCAGGAGACAAAGTTAACTACCTTCAGGGGGATGCTCAGCTTAGACATTTTGTCCCTGAGCACCGAAAGCAGGACATTGTCGTACGCCGCCGACACATCAAGAAACGCGGCCGCTATAGACTCTCCTCGAGAGAATGCAAGACGAATATCCACTGATAGAATGCAGTGACTGTCTGAGACGCTCTTGCCCTTTCGAAACCCAAATTGCATACGAGAGAGGATATTTTCACTTTCAATGAACCAGTCCAAGCGATTTTTAAGTAAGTGCTCAGCAACTTTACACAAGGCAGACGAAAGCGCAATTGGACGATAAGATGAAGCCAGACTCGAATCCTTCCCGGGTTTGAGAATGGGAATTACAAACTGCTCCTTCCAAGATTCCGGAACGCAGCCCCCATCAAACATAAAATTCACAAGGTTCAGATAGTATAGGAGAGTTTCAGAATTCGTTTTTGCCAAGAATGAGTACACAATACCGTCTGGGCCTGGAGCGGAATCAGTAAGAGTCTCCAGCACACACCGAAGCTCAGATAATTGGAATGCAGAGCTCAAAAAGTTATCATTTAACGGAGGAAAAGAAGATTCAGATGTAGATAATTCTGACAAATCAGGAACATAAGGAGGGGCCAATTTATCTAAAAAAGAATCCATCCACGAGGGAGTAGAAGAAAATGAGGAAGTAGTAGGAGAAGCGTCACGAGAAGACCGAAAAATTTTCAATTTACGCCACACGATTGAGGGGGACGTAGATGGCGATATGGATTCACAAAATAAACTCCATCCTTTCTTTTTTTTTATATGAAGAATTTTTTTTGCTCTTGCCTGAGCACGCTTATATATTATAAATTTTGGCATTGACATGTCAGAACAAAAGGATAATTCTGCCTCTTTCCGCTCATTCACTATGGACGTGCAGTCCGAGTCCCACCAAGGAAGGGAAGGACGACGATTAACACAAGCATTTTTTAAAGGGATTGATTCCTCTGCAGATGATAAAAGACAATTAGAGAAAAGAGAATAAAGTTCTAAGTAATTATCAGAAGAAACAGGAGGGAGAGCACTTACTTTGCTGTCGACAAGGGCAACGTACGAAGGCCAGTCAGCTTTCAGTAATCTAAACCTTTGTAAAGGGGGACACGGGGGAGGAACAGAAAAATCAGTAACATAAGAAATAAAAATCGGGAAATGATCGCTTCCATAGCTAGTGTGACAAATGTCCCAAGTACAAAGAGATGCTAGGGAAGGTGAACACAAGGATATATCCACCGCTGAAGGATTTTGTGAGGGGGAAACACGTCGCGTAGGCCTACCGTCATTCAGAATGCACAGATTTTGAGAGTCCAAAGAGTCCACGAGTCTACGACCAGCAGAATCAAGACAGTGGGAGCCCCAAAGAGGACTGTGACAGTTGAAATCCCCAAGGATAAGTAGGGGACCAGGAACAGAAGCAACATGCCTCCAAAAATCTGAAATAATACCAGGGTTGGGGTGTGGGATGTAAACAGACATGACAGATATATTCAAAACTCTACAGGCAACAACGTTAAAAGAAGGATGAGAGGGTAAATCGAACCGAGAAAAACTAAGACCATTTTTTATTAAGAGGGCACAACCATCATACCCATTAGGGTTATCTTGTCTAAGGCAAACAAAACCAGGAAATCTAAAATTATTACAAGGCTTTAACCACGTTTCAGCTAAAGCAATGATGGCCGCGTTACAATCATTATTAATTGAGAGGAGGTCAGCCTTGTTACGGCTGATACTCCTACTGTTCCATTGAACGATATTGAGAGCCATTATGAGACCGGCCAACAGGCTCAGATCCCTTAGGTAAAAGTGAATACAATAATCTCAAGAAATCGGCAGCGTTGGACGGTAAAGTAAAAGAGTTGTTAGCAAACATTTCAATGACTGAGGACACAATTGACAGAAGAGCAGAAACGAAATCAGAACGGGTATTGGGCAAGTCAGGGTTTTGGAAAACGCCATGATGATTGCCTTCGGGGGCCTTTGAGAATGCCACACCATTGCCAGGTAGAGATTGATTGAAGCCTTCTATTACGGCATTATGGGCTTGTTGGTCATACCCATGAGACGAGGCAGGAGCGCGTTGCTTTCTCTGACTAAATACGGTTTTTTTGTAGGAGTTTTGCTGACTAACAACTTCATTGAAAGGACGCTTAGAGGTTGGGTGTTTTTTTTCAGCATCCGCATAAGAAATTCCCTCACCAGACATAGTCAGCTTGATAGAATGCTGTCTCACAAATTCGGGGCAATTTTTGTCGGTAGCTTTGTGCCGCCCGGAGCAATGAAGGCAACTCACATTGTGATCAGGAACACGACATTCATTAGCATCGTGAGGTTGGGCGCATTTAGCACAGCGCGGCTGAGACCGGCACTGAGCTTTAACGTGTCCAAATCTACAGCATTTAAAACATTGGACTGTTGGAAAATTATATATAGACACCTCTAGTGAACAGTTAAAAAGGAAAACTCTCTGAGGAAGAGACTGACCATCGAAGGTCAATACCACAGTTTCCGAAGGGGCCCACTGAGGGACACCACCGCTAAGATCTCTGACTTTATAATTCAGGCGCCTGGCCTTTATAACCTTTCCGAACCCATGAGGAGTTACCATTAGATCTGGGAGCTCCTCATTAGAAAAGTCCTTAGGGACACCCCTAACTATCCCAGTTCGCGAGACATTAAAAGAGGGGATGAACGACCTGTATTTTGCAGTTTCGATAACTGGATTTATGAGGAAGTCATTAGCTTTAACCGCGCTAATGAATTCCACACCCATCCTGTTCCTACCAATTTTTTTTATACCGCCTTCCTTAATACCTGAAACCTTTTTGGCAAACAAGAATTGACCAAACTTTATATGGTTTATATGGACACCCGAGTCCGGCTCCGCAACTTCGCGAACAACGTGAACCACAAAAGGCCCGCTATCCGATAAAATGTAAGCATTTCGGTGGGGCGACGGCGAATTTGTTGGGCTCTGCGAGTGACGCTGCGACTGATTAGGCGCAGATTGAGCAAGAGGAATTATGTTTTGTGAGTCATGCTGAGGCACGGAGACTGACTCAGAACGTAACATTTTCGGCGGCTCTGTAGGCTCGGGGGAACTTGACTCATTGGCGATAGCCGAATGATCTCTTTTCCTAACAGGAACTGACTCTTCAATGTCCAAATAGCACGAAGGGGACGGAGGGTCCTCAATAATCTCCATTGAGTGTTCCGGAGAAGATAACCCCGACACCGGGTCAGTGATCCCGGGGTCAAAGTTACCACCAGACGCCATGATGCGACGCGGAACAGCCGGCAACAATCTCACATTAGAGATACTGCCGGCTCCTCCGGTAACAATCACTTACCCGTATATTATAATATACAAACCAACACCAACCAAACACCCACAACAAAACTACACACAAAAAACTACAGGTTTAACGCGTAAAAAATCCACAAGAACTTGAGAGCTCAAATCCGACAACGTGCGCCACTCAAATCCGAAGGTAGAATCAACATACCCTTTTTTTATTTAATTTAACCTAATCGAAGCGAGGCTTTGAGGGTTGCTATGAATGAATGTCACAGCATCTTTTCTCTGAAACTATAGAAGCAATCAACTCGAAATTATAATTTGCTTTGCAATAACTTGCTTGCCCGCATCTAAGAATAAAAATAACAATAAAAATAACTTTATTAATAAAAAGTATACTATGGTTTACAACATTTAACAAAATTATTTGTTAATGGCAGTAACTAAAATTTATTATTATTATTTATTACAATATATATTATCTGTTTTTAGTAAATAAATATAAAAATACTTTTTCTAAATATTTGAAAAGGGGGGTTGAAAAGTGAAAGTGATTTCAATATATGAGTGAAAATAGAAAATTAAACATAAAGTTCATTGCAAATAAATATTTTCTTTCGAGTTTACAATTGGTAAAATAAATTACAAAGAAACAGTAGTAAAGTAATGATACTAAAATAAGATGATTATGAGTCACAGTGAATCAAAGAGGTCATCTTTAAAACAGGCTTGTGAGCGCGAATGAGAAATATGCCTTGCTTTCGAGTACAGTTATTATTTAAAATTACGAAATATGGCGGTCACAGGGATCATCCTACATGCACGAAACTATAGACATGAAACTTTAAAATTGCTTAGAGCCTACACACAAAATAGGCGCAGGATCTTGATTTGTGGAAATCAGGCCTGGATGACAATGCAATAATGTAGTACCTACCAAATTTAATTATGTTTTTTTTATTTCATATTTTTTGTATGTATGTTAACATTTCAATGTAAATATTATTCTAATACTGTATTAAGATCAAGTAGGGTTGTTTCGACTAAGGGCTTTTAATTGTAAATATTCATACTACATTAGTATCTTCTTCTGCAGCATTTTATTTGAATGCCCACTGTTTGAAATATTTTACATAGCCCCTCAGTTAAAATAACCCGACCCATCCTTATTCATTATCATTTGTTCCTGACTATATCATAGATACAAATTTCATGAAAACGAGGTGGATAATAACAGTGGTTTGTCTTTTTTCCTTGAATGGAATGAGTAATCACTATTTATAATTGCTTAGTAATTTGCACAAACCACATCAAGCAACAGGAAAACTAGAAAGTTAATCAATTAAAATAGAGTAGTTTGTTTCATTGACAAAATGGGTTGTTAGCAAAAAATTTGGATACACATGTTATTTAGGTGAATTGTGTCATCCATTAGTGGCCTATTAGCTAATTAAAATGATAACGTTTGTTAACTGTGCTGTAATTAAAACAAGTTAAGGCAGGTAATTAAATGGTTGGTTTCAAACAATAGAAAAGGAAACTATTATTTTTCTGAGTTTTTTCATTTGGTATGGAAGGCTTACAAAAACAATAAAGCTAGTACATAAATAAATGGAAACTTGTACATGTAAACAAAGAAGGTACTCAAACCAAGCTCACTAAACCACTGAGATTGCCAATATAAGAATTTCCAGGTGCAGAATAAAAAATATTCCCTTATATTAATGCAAAAGGAAATGAGTAAATAATCTTTCATAAACACAAATTCATTCAGACATAATCACTGAGATGATTACTAAACCTACTTGATAGTCCAAGTGTGAAGTAACTGAGATTACTGTTATTGCATGCTTCATGAATCAATGGGCAGTAGGTAATGATCAATATTAATCAATTAACTGTAAGCAACACATGCAGACATCATTACCATTTAATGAATATCAATTTTATTAAAAACTGCAATATGCCCCTAATTAGTAATAAATTTAATAGTGATAAATTTAACTTTACCTAAATTTTCATAATTTATAACCAAGACAGCTGAGACATATACTAATTGTTGAACTATTTAAATAGCAATAGGATTAAATGAGTTTCCAATAGTCATTTAATAAAATGAAAACTAATTTCCAACTGGCTATGTATTATCAAGAAAGCAACAAGTCTTACAAGAATACACATTTATTTCAGCACAACACATTACTTTATTGTGGAATTGATGACACAATCATCTGAGATAAGAATAGTAGGTGTGTTATTCTGAAAGCACAGGCAAACACAAAGGTCCTTTCAGCTAAGACTGTCATTCCTCCATGGACATAATCTATCATTACATGATTATGCATTGTAGTAGTTGCTCAACTATGATTTGCATATAGGGTTACCTGTTTGCTATCAGTGACCTTATCATCAGGCTCGCTCACGTCAGCCCCCGAGGGCGGCGCCCCTCGGCTCTCCTGCGAGGTCGCCTTGTGTTTTTCAACATCAGATAACAAAGTCTCCAAATACTCCACATAGAACTCCTCCTTTTCTAACTCCTCCCTGAGAATAGCGACCTTCTGTTTGTGTTTAGCCAAATTGGCCCTGACATCTTCTTCCCAAGCGGCTGGTAAAGCACTCTCTGGAAAACGTTGCACCCACACACGTTGAAAATCCCCGAAGACACTCATATCTCACAAAACGATTTCATGTCAATTTTATGTTACAATTTAATCGCCTAAAATTATAGTAAAGTGGTTTTCACTGTAAAAAATTATCACAATTATGGTTCTGTCACATCGTTTTCATTACTAATTTACCTTTATCTTGTCTATGCTACTTTGGGTGTCAAAACATTAATAATTTCTCTATATTTTCGGGTAAATTGTAGCAACTAAAACCGCTACTGGAACAGCTTGATAAGTTTCCAAAGCCAAATAGATTGTTGAGCTGTCATGTGGATATTCGTACGTTTTATGAATCTTGGCTAAAAAATAAATAATTTAATATTGTGTTTCATTATACTTGATTATTTTACGGCTGATGACATTCGGATAAAAATACAACGCGTTTTTTTACTACAACTTTAGTTCTTAAAATTGCTTAATATTTATTTTAACACAAAGGTGTGTAATAAAGTACGTTTACGATAGATAACATAACTAGTCTAAATGTCAAAATGGACGTGAAAAATTTATCGAAATAATACATCGTATTATTGACCCCTATTTGTGCATTTAAAAATGGACAAAACCTATGTTAAATCTACAATAGAAGGATTAAAATCGACATCTTCAAACCGCGTCCAAGATACTCTACTGAAAATAAGAAGTAAAGTAATCACTAATGACAGTGGTATTCAACTATTTCGGGACTGCGGAGGGTTGGAGTATTTACTGCCTCATTTAAGGAAACCAAATGAGAGAATTCTTGACTTAACCCTGAGCATACTGGGCAACTGTTGTCTTGAAGAAGAAAGTAGTTTAGCTGTAAGTGAGGGTTACAAACCTTAATTTACATCCAATATTGAGACCTAAACAAAACAATAATAATGGACATTCTTTATTTACATATATGTATTGCTTGCCGTTTTGATTACAGGTTGGAAAACTTAATTACTTTGGATCACTAGTCTCCATTTTAAAAACAGTCTGCAGAGACAGCATTGTTGGAAGAGCTTGTCGGGTAATTGGTAACTTGGCACAAAAGACATGTAATGCTGAAGGCTTGCATAATCATGGAGTAGTGTCAGCCCTTATTACATTGATTGAAGATAGGGATAACAATACTTCATATCCCACGTTAACTATGGCAGTTCGGGCTATAAGGTAAATTACTCCGAGATTTAAAATATATCCTAAAATTCAAAATTCAAAATTCAAAATTCAAAATGTTTTATTGCACTCACGTAGTGATAAAAGTTCTTACAATAGATGCACAGTTAAAAAAACGTGAACCCTGCAAGGGCATCGCAAAACTTATCTAAAACTAGCCTTATATTATTATTTACTTATAAGATTTTATTTTACTTACAGTCTTTCTTAAATACCTTAACATTCAATTACATTTAAGAAGTCAGTTTTCAATTAATAAATAATGTTTACAAAATTCGAATACGTACTTATCTTAATTGTCTAATAAAAAATCTTCTACACTATAATACGCTTTCTCCAAGAGATATTTTTTTAAAAGTATTTTAAACTTATGTATATCCTGTACATTTTTTAATATATTGGGAATCTGGTTATATATTTTTATTGACATTGCAAATGGGCCGGAGTGTACCATTTGCATTGTTGAGAGCGGTTTTGCTAATCTCTGCCGGGGACGGAGATATTGGGAACGGGTATATAGCGGAAAAAGATCCATGTTCTTTTTTACAAAAATACACACCTCTAAAATGTACATCGATGCTAGAAAAATTATGGTTTGACGCATAAAATTATACATAATTACATTGTCAAAGAATCACTGGTTTAACTAGGTTAGACATTGAGCTATATTTATGGAGCCACCTTATAAATTCAACAACTGTATAGCATAAATGATGCTTCATGTGAATTGAAATTTAAAGTTAAGGTTACTTTCATTTTAAATTTTATTTTATGCTTGCTGTTACTAGGCAACTATGGATGGTACCTGAGAAAAGAGATGAGATGCTGAGTTTGAGTGCTGTTAGATGTATAGCCATCCTGCTTACAACAGAATGCGAGTCTGCAGGAGTGATTAAATCCACTTGTACCTCATCTAAAGAAGGTGATGGGCTTAGAAAGAGTCAAGAAGAATTAATATGTGGCATACTAAAATGCCTAGGATACTTCACTACCCATGCTTCAGTTATGTGTGCAGAACAGGTAAGAACATTTCCACTAGTCATTGGACTTGGTCTGTTTCAACCAACATCCTTATTAAACATCCTTTTTTTCTCTAACTTAGATACAAGGTGATGGCCGTGGCTACCAATGCCTAGTAGCCTTGACAAAGACCTATGAATCTGTAGCATTAAAATGTCTCATGAACCTGTGCTATCTGTCTTCATGCCGACCACTCCTGGGCACTGCTGGTCTTGTTGAATGTCTTGTAAGGATTATGATAAAAAATTCAGGTATATTGCTTTATTATTTAACTTTAAGGTATAATATCCTTAGTTTTAAAGTATTTTTAACCAAATTCAATAGAAGTACATTGTGAGAATCTTTTTTTTTTAATGTAAATGCAATGCATTTACTGGAAGATGCCTAGATTGATTTGGAAAATTCTTCTCATTTGAAAGGGTCCCATTCAGGTGTTTGAAATTTGAGGGAACTATTCAAATGTTTTAGGGGCAGCAATTTAAGTATTTTTATAGTAGCTTGTGCATTTACTTTTGAAAACCACCATTTGGTGAAGAGGAATGGATGATGAAGACCACAGATAATGGGTTAGTCAATCTGAAGTCTACGTCATACAATATTTTTAACCAAAGCAGACTTCAGATTGACTGACCTATTATCATTTGATAAGGAGATATTTTCCACTTTTTGGAGGTGATTAATTATTTTTAAAGACTTTTTTTATTCCTCGCCTTTTAGTGGGTTGTAATTTATCTAAGTTTGAAAGTGGTTCATTATTTTCATGAGATAATATTGACGGGGACTATGTTGGTGCAAATGAATCTGTCATCGAAATATTATAGTAAACATTTTTGCATTGCTCACTGACTGACTTGTACTGTGTCTTAGTTCAATTTAGTTCTTAAAAAAATCTGATGTAGATTGCTTAATATTGAACTCGTCCTTGCCCAAATTTGCTTCGTATTTTTTGCTGTTGTTGTTTGGTCACCTATCAAAGTAACACTGCAATTGACTATTGTTTAAGCTCAATGTAAAGTATGGTTCAACAGTGTCAGTACTGGTATTACTGGTGTCATTGCAGAGGTGTCCTACTGTCAGAAGACTGAGTGCGCAGCGCGGGCGCTGGCACAGCTGAGCGGCGAGTCGGTGAACCGGTCGCGGCTGCGGCACTGCGGCGGGCTGCCGCTGCTCCTGGCGGCGGCGCGCGTCAGCCCCGATGCGCTCCGGGCACTGCTGCAATACGTCTTTGATGACACTTGTGAGTCCAATAACGTTAGTACAAAAGGGGAATGAGGCATCCACAGTTTTATATTTAGTGGGGGAGAGTAACGTGTAGATTCGTACTACAGAAGAAAATTAAGGATATTGATGGTTAGGACGCAGGTTCACAAAAATTACGTCGCATTGGCAAAACCATCTGCTCCTTTCACAAAATGTCCCTTCTATGAAATAGCCCATTTCGTAAAATGCCTCCGTAGCCTGTCTGTGATAGGCCCAAGCAGAAGTAACAGACATAGAAAGAGAAATTAAAAAGATATTAACACTACTTTATTGCGACTGCTAGTTAGTGTATATACAAGAATTAGGTATTTCAGGTTTCATTTCATTACATTAATATTTAAGCAGAAGGGAAAGAGACATATTCTAAATCAGACATTTGTAAAACATAATCTTATCCATTTGAATGAATTGCTTGTTTCATTGTTTATTATCATTGCCATTATCTTGCAGCTTTTCAAATTCTGGTTAGCAAAGGACTTATTAGTTTATTGACTGATGAACTTACCACCTATGTTGCGACGATGGACTTCCAACATAGCAACTTAGAAGTAGACAAGCCAAGTGAAACTCCAGTCGGATTGAAAATAGCAAATGCAAGTGATGTTAAGACTTGTGCCAATGACCTGCAAAAAGCTAGTAGCAGTACAGATGATGGGAAGACTAATCTATTTGCTAGACGCCGAGTCCCTTTACTAATGAAAAACGAGGATGAATTAAAGGTGGTGATTGAGAGAGACAACATGATAGTTGGGTTTGTCGATGCGGTGGATAGTGATGCCTCTGAGGATAGTCAGAGCGACGACGAAGGCGCGCGGCGGCGAAAGGGTCTAAAGAGAAGTCGTTCTAGAAGTCCAAAAACATTGAACAAGGTAAGATGGAAAATAAACCATAAAAGTATTTTTTTTCGATTTACCTACAAAAGTTCTACCTTGATTATTATTCCAGAAACCGCAATTGATTAAAATGATTGCTACCAAGGACTGGTCTGCAGGAGTTTATTGGGAACCAAAAAGTCCCGAATGGCCGGCAAATACAAGCTCTGGATCTCGCAGCGCAATGAGTCCAGATAGGGAGCAGAGCCCCCTGTCGCCATATTCCGATGGCAACCAATCAGGGTTCAGCCCTCAGTTCTCGTCTTGCAAACGAGCTAGGCTTGATTGGAGTCCGGAGTCGGGAGTGGCGACAGGGGAAGGTAGCAGTATCATGGGATCTCCTTACTGGAAAGAGTATCAATGGAGTCCGAACAGCTCCGGTCCCAATTCTCCTATGAGCGTCAATGAAGGTAAGGGGCTGTCTTGTGTTTGAAGTCTAGGTCAATAATTCCTGTTTTTATACATTACATTTCATTAGTTATTGTTTTTTTTGGGTCGTTTTGTCATTATGTTCCCCTTGTAATTATGTTCAGATAGTTCGGACTCAGAGATTTCGGGGCGCTACTCGCCGGTGTGCAGCGAGGCGGAGTGCGAGGCGCCGGGCTCGTGCGAGCTGGACGCGGCGCAGGTGGCGCACTCGCTCGACGAGCTCATCATGGACGACGACGACAGCCGCGACACCGAGCCGCTCGCCGGTAACACGAGTCACGAGTCGAACCGACCTGACTTATGCTCGTAACCTAAAGCCGAATCCAGCGTTTTGCGCTTTGCGCTTTGTAGCCAAAACTACCTATGAACCGAGAACCCGATTGACGGGTGGCCGGCGATGAAGGTGTTGAACCGAGTTTAGGTTTATGTTAGGATACTTTAGAATGCACGGCCAGCACTAGCAGTAAATGCGTACTTATTTTTGCCTGTTACTTAAGCCGAGTTTAATTCCCAGGAAAAATACATGTCATTCTAGAATGTACCTAGATTTTTAAAATATGTTCAGAAGTCCCTGAAATACTTTATACCCATCCAGCAAGCGCTTGCTTCATGGTCACCGCATTAAAATACTATACTTTTCCAGATAACTCTGGCAAAGCAGAGCCCAACTCCAGGACATCGCGCATAGCATGCGTGCTGGTGCTGCTGTTCCGCGTGTCGCACGGCGCCTGCAGCGGCCTCAGCGCCATGCGCGACGAGCCCGTCTCCAACAACACCCTGGAACTGCTCACCGGCCGGGAATGCCTCAACGCTCTACTGGACTATGTCGAAAAATGCAAAAGACCCCTTGGCAGAGCAGCTCGCATACTTGCTAAAGTTTTAAGGTATGTTCTATCCTTTATTAGAAGAGTTAATTGTTGTATAATCAAGTTTTAATAGTGTTATTGTTTCAGCAACGCCCTGTGCCTGATGAGTGTACTGAAACACAGATTAGCTCTAAGATTACATAACATGTCTGTAAACTCTAAACATCCGCCTACGAAGTGCCAGCAGTGCAAGCAGGTTAGTTGTCAGTATAGTAGAAATTCCAAGGCTTTACTTATAAAAATGCAGTCACAATAGAGACACTTACCTGCCATTACATACCTTTTTTAAACTTTCCGGAGCCACGAGCCCAATGCGATATCTCTTATTTGAATTTACTTTAATTAATGTATCTTAAATCTTAATATACACACAAGTTTAAAATTCAAGTATGCATTATAAAAGATACTTGAAATATACAACACGTATTCGTAAATGTATTGACTAGCACGAGACTTTATTTTATCCCTTACTGATTGGAGAAAATGTAAACTGCTTGGTTAACTATGTGCCTCGACTCTCGAGACGAGGCACAGTTGCTAAACCCCTGGTTTCATAACATTGCATTTGAAATATGTGGAAATAAACTTCAATTCTTGATTTTAGATTCTGAGATTAAGTTCAAAACTACTGGCTCAGTTAACGATACTAGCAGAGTCGAGTTATGGCATCGGCGAAATAAGTTATCAGCTGCTGAAAGGATGCCCCGCCACGCAGCAGACGTTATCCGTAACACTGCCATACATAGTCAGGTATGACTAAACATATTATTATTTGTCCTGGTTATGATTTGCTAAGATTCCTGGTTGAGATTTGATTTATTCATGTGATGAAGCTTATATTATATATCTCTTTTAGAACTGAAAAGCCTTTAAAGAAATACTTCATAGACTGCAGCGCATTAAATATTCTGTTGAACATTATATCAGAATCTAAGGAAGACATCAAAGTGACGGTCACTGCCCTTGCGAAGCTTGCCTCGAACGTGCACATCAAAGATCCAAAAATATTAGAAAATAGATTTAAAGAGCAAATCTATGTTAGTTATGATCCTATACTAGATAACTTATTGTTAGAAGATATAGTGACATTCGAATTAGACGATTCATCAACGGTAAAAGCTAACAAAGTGTTCTTGTGTCAGAACTCCGAAGTTTTTGCTGCCATGCTGATGGGATGCTTTAAGGAATCCATAGAGAAATGCGTAAGACTCAGAAAAGTCACAAAACCAGCACTCGAATATCTTTTTACTCTATTACATTTCGGTTTAAACAATGCAAAGTGCGATGTTCAAGTGTTTCCTTTGGCTGAAAAATTGGAAACAAACTTGGAAGTGCTTTTGCTAGCTGACAGGTTTCTATTTGACAAACTGAAAAGTCTTCTAAGTAGTGCTATTTTACAATTTAAATTGACGCCAGATACCGCCGATAAGGTATACGTGTGGTCTTTGAATGAGGGTATGGGCTTCCTCTGCGTGGAGTCCGTGGCCTACTTGCTGACGGGCAAGATGAGCGAGGCGCAGCGCGCGTGCTCCTTCTCTGCAATCCTAGACTTGCAGTACAAAGAGCAGTGGTTGGATGACATCAAGACCATCATCGTGAGACAACTTGTCAAGTGAAATCACCTTGAAGCAATCCAGTGAGTTCATTATACATTCAATTAGTCTAAACAATGAACTTCTATATATTATGGATACAATCGAAACCATAGCTCTATTATTGAAACTTGAAACATGTTTCTTACTAAAACAGGGATAGGTTTTATGTTATGAATTTACTTTTACATTATATTATATAGCTAGGAGTATAAAGCAATATTTAATTAATGAAATTAATATATAGGAATTGCATTTGAATATGTATTAAAACTATTTTTACATTCCTATTGCAGATTATTTACTCCTAATTATCCAAATAAATATCCTTCCAAGATTGTAAAACAATATGGGTATTAGAGTAATTAATTTCAATGTATTTCATGAAACATTTATTAAAAACCATGTACTTGTTGTATTTTATCTTTATCTGTATGTAATCCATTAGTCAAATTAATTAACAATATTGTGTTAATAAATTCTTCGTTACTTATCGTCATTATTTATGCTTTGCTTGCTTCGTTGTGATATGACTAGTTTGATAGGACTACTGGGGACGAGCACTTGCGAAGTAATGGGCGTAACTTTTTCAGACGTTGCACACTTGAAGTCGAAATTGTGTACAATCTGTAAAAGTATTGAGCAGGTTATTTTAAACGAATTCCGAGGCATTCTAACTTACTTGGGGAACATCTTACTTGGGTTATAAACTCTGTAAGTTGTAGCATCGCCATCTTTCTTCCTATACACGATCGAGCGCCGAGGGCGAACGGCATGGACGCCGACGGAACATGGTTTACCAACTCCTTTTTCCTGGGATCGTTTCTGTCCCAACGGTGAGGTAGGAACTTATCGGCCTTACTGAAATACTGTTCATCTCTCCCTGACGTGTATATTGATGCTATTATTGGCGTCTGGAATTACATGCAATAACATAAAGGATTAAGTTTGAAGAAAAGCAGAGTTACGTAATTAAAATGAATCATGATATGATGTGATGAGCTATTAGGCCTATTAGGTACTATTTCTGTGAAATACAATTAGAGCCATATTTCAATACTGTACTTGTATTCATATTGGGAAATTTGACGGGGTTCATTATTAAATTAAGATCAAGAAGAAAAGCTATGCTTGTCAACTATAACACTTTCCTTTTTAGGTATTAACCAAACAACTAATAAAAATCTGATAAAACGGGAAGCACATACACTCGGCGTCAAAAATATCGCACCTCGTTGAAAATCAGATTCAATCAAATCTAGCCCTTAGTAAAATTATCCCACCTCGTAAATATTAGTATCAATCGAAAGCACGTTTAATGTGTTTTAAATTAACAATATTTAATTTAAAGAAAAAAAAAGTGTTTTCGCAAACTGAGAGTTTCGAAAAAAAAGTGCCAAATTACGCGTTTGAATGGTCGCGAGTTGTGCCGTGTTCCAGGTGTATAAAAAGTCTGGTAAAGGTCAAATGTCAATAATTCGCTATCCAGACGTTAAAGAGAACACATCTAAGGAGCTGAAGCAAAAAAACTACCCTCAAAAATGGAAACCACTGCTGCTGAATCAACCCAGGTGGTCGCACTGCTCCAAGCAATGTGATATCGCTCGGCAACTGAATTTAAGCCGGTTTGCTGTCCGCCGAGTATACCTGCGGTTCCAGGAGACTGGAGGCTTCATTAGGAGGCATGGAGCTGGCCGCTGACGCTGCACATCTGAAAGAGACGACCGCTTTATTGTGTCGTCGTCTCTACGCAATCGCTTCTCCAATGCTGTTGAGGTGCAACAGCGTCTCCGAGAAGCTCGGACGACCTCTGTTAGCACCTCCACCATTAGGAGAAGGTTGCGGGAGAAGAAGATTGTGACCCGCAGGGCTGCTACAGGTCCCCAACTGACCGCACAGCATCGCAGAGACTGCCTGCAGTTTGCTCGTGCTCACGTCGATTGGACATGCGACCAGTGGAGGCAGGTTCTCTTCTCCGATGAGACGAGGGTCTGCCTCTATTGCAACGACAGGCGTAGAAGAGTCTACAGAAGGTCGGGAGAACGATTTGCTCAAGCCTGCATTGAAGAAACGGTGGCCTACGGAGGTGGTTCGTGCATGTTCTGGGGCGGTATGTCCACAGATGGCAAGACCGACCTTCTGTGCGTCTCCCGGACGGGGGGCACTCGCGGGCAGGGGTCTCTGACTGCTCACCGGGACGTCACGGAGATCCTGGAAGAGCATGTGGTCCCATATGCGGGTTTTGTCGGCACTGGATTCACTTTAATGCACGACAACGCCCGCAACCACACTGCATTGCTCGTTCGTGATTACCTGGGAGAGGTTGGGATCCCTGTTATGCAGTGGCCAGCGAGAAGTCCCGACTTGAACCCAATCGAACACCTTTGGGACGAGCTGAAGCGACGTGTTCGGTCACGTGATGCCATCCCTACCACTCTCCAAGACCTCCAGGACGCCGTGATTGAAGAATGGAACCTCATTCCTCAGTCGGACGTAGTGAAGTTGGTTCGGTCAATGAAAGACCGCATGGAAGCAGTAGTTAGGGCAAGGGGGGGTAAAACTAGGTTTAAGGTTACTTTTAAGTGTCTTTTTTGTTTGTTTGTTAACCATTTCATTGATGTTAATTTACAATTTAATAAACATTTTTCTTGTCCTCGCATTAAACTTATTTTTTTTTAAATCTGGTTACAATAATTAAATTTTTTTTAGCTTTTTTAAAAAGTATATTTTATTACCTTTCAAATAATACCTAACAGTCATACCTTTACCCTTGATTAAATAGGGTATAATGTCGGTTGAACATATTTTTCCCGAAGGTGCGATATTTTTGACGCCGAGTGTATAACGAACTTAAAAACTACTACTATCACGACTAAGAAGACATCACTGGTTCCCGAGACACAGGCGGCTCAGTGTTTATACCTACTAAAAATTATCTAAATAAGACAGCTCCAATTAAGTTTATATAGTTCATTCTTGTTGTATTTCGAAATAGTTTTTTGCGTTTGTAGTGTATATTAGTGACAGGTTGCAAGCCCATCGCCTCACAATACTACAAGCCTTTAATCCCTTAGTCGTCTCTCACGACTTCCACAGAAAGACATGGAGTGGCACTATTCTAAGCCGGCAACCACACGGCGTTTAATCTAGGTATAAGAATTTATTCCAGTTTGGTCAAAAGCAATAGGGTAAACAACCGGTTAATGCCTAGTGCTAAAGATACCCTACTGAACGATAGAAAAACATTCATTAATGACAAACATCAACAAAGGTCAAAGAAATATGCATAAAACTAATATAGTCACGAAATGGTCTCAACTCAGCGTGATGCTGGTATTAAAGTCAGCGGTCTTCCGTTGGAACCATCACGTATAGCGTTTCTCTATCGACAGGCTTAATCAAATGACGGAAATTCCCCGGTCCCTAGTTATAGGTCGTGTTATACATCAACAAGTAATGGGATATCGTGTTGTGACGTGCAGCGTTGTGTGTTACGTGTCGATTGTGTGACAATCTTCGCTCGTTAATTTCGTCTGTGAACATCGTATCTTTTTTTGGCGCGAGATCGATATCGTACGATGCGACGATTTAAAATAAATGAAACTAGTGAGAGTAGTGAGTAACCAAGTGAAGAACATAACTTTTGATGTCCAATCCAATGATTTTCGAGTTTCAATTACTATGTAAACTATCACTATTCGATGATAAAATATGTAGGTACCTAATATTTGAACGTATTGAATTTACTAGTTCAACTTTTGAGTACGGTTCCAAAAGGTAATCTCTTAATTAATTCAGTCGTTCAACTTTTAGGCAATTTTGTAATATGAACACTAGGGTTTATGGAAACTTATACTTCTTAATATAATATAATAAATGTTAATGAAAGTAACCGTCTACGCTTTCACAGCTGACCCGATAAAGCAATCATGCCTGGCTAGAAACGGAACTATACTTAACTGTCTCATTGTGAGATAAATTTTACTTAAAACTTAAAATACTTTAGGTCTTAAGTTTTTTTTTAGAATTACTACTGATTCTATTTTGTACATTTTTGGAATCAACAATATTTAGACAAATACCGTGTTATAATAACAGGCTTTATAATGGTCATCTCCAATCTAGAGCATTAACATGTAAAAAAAAAAGATGCAATTTGTTTATTTAACTGCAAACAAACTGTGTAAATATGGTGTAGTCGCCTAATCAATCATCTTTTGGTGCTCCTACCCTATATTAAAACTATGAATTAAAATGTATGCAAAGTAATTGGTCACTTTTCTTGAAAGGCTTTACACATAAATCAGAGGTATAATTAGGTAGGCTATATCAAGTCTCAAACTCTTTAAGGACAATATAAATGGTTTGAAGCAAAAAAATAACATTTTGTAAGAAATAATCCTTTATTGGTATCTTTTTGGTGTAATTTTTTGCAACATATGTTTTACTTCTTCTTTCATGTGTGAGTATGGTTGATCTAGCTCACTGGGTGCTTCTGGTATCCGAAGTTTCCTTCTTAATGACGGGGACAGCAAACATATATTTTGAACAATGCCAAAGCTGCTTGAAGTCACCCAATACAGGCACATGCATGAGGGGACACTGGCTGCCACTGGTATCATGACTATTGAAAACACTCTAAATAAATTAGTGAATATATTGTACATTTTGGATGGTTGCCTTAGCTTGGACATCTTCTGTATTTCTATAACTGCTAGATTACTTAGACCAAATGCTACTGGCATGATGTATGAATGGTCAGGCTCTGTCAGGTTTGGGAACCAACTTATCCCCCCAGCTGTGAGCTCCATGAGGGTCACAAGAGCTGCCGGGTCACCTGACTGGCAGTACACAAGGTTCCTCAAAGCAAAGGACATGCATACCCAGATGGGAATTTGTACCCACATCACTAAACTAGCTTTAAATGGGTGACAGTTGTCTCTAACAATCAGATTACGCCATTGTTTTTTTAACGATCTTCTAAACAGAACAGTGGCTTGTTTATCTGTAAGATTGTAACCTTTCTTTGCCATAGCAGTTTCTCTTTTTAATTCTTCAACTAAGTCTTTTAATTCCAAGCTGATGTTTTCTACTTTAGCCAGAATCAAATTTGAATATACTGATAGAGGTAGCGTCATTAGTGCTCTTAGTAACACCGTGGATGTAACTATCGTAGCCCACCATGGAAGTCCAGTCATGTCGTGAAAATGTAGCAAACCATCCTGCATCAGATGAACTAGGTAACTGTTCGAAATACTTGCGTAAGTCTGTCCTTGCCATTGGACGAAACCTTCAACTGAAAAGTTTCTTTTACTTCCTATACATTTTACAATACTTGGCTTTTGCAAAGATCTATTGTGAGCAGGTATATTACAAATATCGTTCCCTGGGCTATTACACAATACACTAAAGAAACGGCGATCAAGAGAATTTGGGCGTAAGTCCATTCTCCGTAGTAGTTTACAAGTATTAATCATTATTGCCATGTTAACTATTATTGTTTATAAATTAAAGCTAGTTCATAACATAACCTAACCTAACTTGATCTGATTAGCAAACGTCAAATTTGACATTTAACACAATTCGAGACATGATGATACCCGCTGCGTAGGGATAAAAAAAAACCGATTCCTATTTAATATTTACGCAAGTTACCTTGGTCCCCACTTTGAATTTACGTTTGCTCCTTGCCTTTCCCTCAATTTAGGTTATCTTCATTTAATTCTAAGTTTCTAATTTAGCGCTTCATGGTATCCATCCTTTTTATTTTGTACATTTAAACTGCCCTCCTAAATAAAAAGGACGAATGTGCAATTTGATAGTCAAAGTAAATCTAACCCCCTAACTTAAAAAATAAGGTTTTATTATGAGACATACGCCGTATTTCTAAGGAAGGCAGTGTAGGCCTGCTAGAATCTCATGATGAAAAGGGTAAGTTATATAAATTTATAGCTTGCAACTTCGGGGTAATAAGATTTGATGGTCTTGATGCTTGATTTTCCACCGGAGGCGTACTTTGAAAATGGAAGTTCGAAGTTACGTCAGCTTCATCCCTTTCTCTCGATATAGTCTCGAATGACGAGTGACAGAGATAAAGCTAACGTAACTTCGAACTTCGATTTTCAAAGTAGGGCCTTAGTTCTATAAAAGTATGAAGTCAGCGAAAAAATCTTACAATTTCCAAAATAAAATTAAAATATCTCATCTATGCAAATAACTAGGCACCTACTTACTTATTTTCTTATGCCGTAAATACCAAACGAACATTTATAATACGAGTAACGATTAATTACCAAGTAACCCTTATAATTATAACCAACTTTAATAGAAAATGCAAGTCGCATTTTCTATTATTTGTAAGAATTTAAGTTAAATGATAACAATCATGACGTGCAGTAAGTATGATTTATAGGTTTTAATTGAAAATGAGTTCTAAAACCCATGGTTGTACTTACATTGTAATTTGAAACTTTCTATATCATTAAATTAACTCTTAATTCGCTTACATCGTTCACTTAACGCGGTATTGTTAGCTAGGCGACGATACGCAACTTTAATGTAAATCAATTTCGTATTCAGAGGGGATGTGAGCTATTTCTTTTTTTTCTATTCATAATAAAAACATCATGAAGACCGAGCCGCGTAGCTAAAATTCACCGTGTGGTAGCAATTCACTAGCAATAGATAGGCCTGGAATTAAATAGCACCTCATTATTTAGGGGTTCTAAATGGAGTTTTAAGTGTCAGACATAAAAGCTGATTGGACTGATAAGTAACGATCCTGCAAGTATACAGCGGAACTAAAAGTATTGGACTACAATAGGCTATTTGACAAGGTGAAAAAAAACGTAATAATTATTTATATTCATATAAATTATGAGTTTTAAAATCGATTTAAGGTATTCTTACTTTAAAAAAATGGATCTTTTATCCAAAAAACCACGATAAAACTTGATATTTTTTTATCTGTAGCCATTTTATCGAAAACGGCGCCGAATCCATGATGACGTCAAGGGTCGGTAAATATCACAGATTATAGGATGTCTGTATATTCTATATGACAGTTGACGTTTGTTTGTTTTTCTGGCTTTCATAGGATTAGCCAATGTCAGTTTGTTTATGTATTGACCACTGACGTCACTGATTCCTGTGCGACGCCATCTTGCCCAAGAAAGCGTTTTGGCGGCATATTTTAAAAGTGAATTTTTATTACCTTTTTTTAGACGAAATACATAAAAGAATTTAAAATTACCACTTTTCGAGTACTCAATAAACACCAACAAATAATCTGAGATGGTTTTCAAAAACCTGTCAAATAGCCTATTGCCAGTAAATTAAAAAACACGGCACAAAATCAAAGATTGTGTTTGATTTGTGTTTCTCATCCATGTAGTTGTCATAGGTAGTTGTAATACATTTGTTTTGATCGTTCGACTAGTTCTATGAGGTAAAAAATTAAAGTTATTTTTTTTTCCTATTTTTAAGAGCTATCTAATGATACCTCACAATGTAAAAATGCAGTCATAATGTAAAAAAAACACCTTTGCTTTACTTGTATAAGTAGCTGAAAAAATATATATTTCCTGATTTTATTTTACATCTTTGTTCCTTGTTGACTACGGAACCCTAAAAAAGTCAAAATGAAACCTCGATTTTATTTAAAGACTCACTCAACGATCCCCACATGACTATGCTCCAAATTTGTTATGCTTTTTTAAAATATATCTCTAAATAAAATGTTTAGCGGTCTACAAAATACCTACCCATCAACTATCACATCATCTTCATCGTCTCAGCTTAAAACGACAGTGATAGCGGACGGGCAGACAGACGGACTTAACCCGTTCACTAGACATAATGAAGTCACAAGATAAGGGTTCTACAGGTTCTGCTTTTGCCATTTAGCTACCGAACCGAACCCTAAAATATCTTAGTTGCACCCCATTAGATTTTTTTTACTTCTGATCAGGCTATTAAAAAGGTCAATAACTCATAAACTTATCTTAGTTGCTGTTTAAAATGGTTCAAATTGTTTTTAAGTAAATTTAAAATGTGAGTATAATTACTAAAGGGATCAAAAAATGAGTTGTACTCGGGTACGGTTACCCGCAATAATGTATTCCAGAGGCTCTACGTTGAAAATTGAAGGTCGAAGGTACAGGTGGCCTGTGTGCTCGTTTGCCTTCTCATTGCCATTAAATAAAACTAAAAATGAGCAAATGAAGAAAAGCTCAATTACTTACGTTTTCCTGAAGCTTGTATTCTCCAAGGACACTATTCTTTGGTAGAATTCTCGTCAAAAAGGGCGCCACAGGGTAAAGCCGCATTGATTCTTTAATAACGTTATTGACGAATCCCTTGTTTTTATTGCGTATTTCATCCCTTATACCTTCATTTTGTGCGATTAAATATAAAGTCCATATCGATGTATACGCAGTCTGAAAAAAAAATTTAAGTGAATTTCTATTTAACAAAGTTAATTATATGGGTTTCTTCGTATATTTACGGTATCTCCAGCGGCAAGAATAAAATCGGCAACAATTCTGATGATCATATCATTGTCAACATTTTCAGCTCTGAGTTTATGTATGAGGCCATTGTTTTCTTCCTTTTTTATTAAAATTTCTGTTACTAGTTTTTGTGCTGCAAAAAAAAAGTTAAGTTAGGATTCAATATTAAGTAACATTTTTGGTCATGTCAACTTTATAACGATTAAGAGGATTGTGAACCAAAATCGGGTAGTTCTCAAATTAAGTTCAATTTCCATGTTTTTTTAATGTGTTGTAGCTGTTATGAAAAAGAAGGTTTGTACGTTTTTTTTTCTATCTTTCTTTGAAAGGAAAACTGATCGACCTAGTTCAATATGAAAGGTTTCTAAGTACAACTAATTAAAAAAACTAATTTGGAATAGGATTAAGGGAAGAGAAACGTTAGTCGCATTTTATATGGAAATTATTAAAAAGATAAAAAAATGCCTATTACCTTCGCAATCCTCTAAGCGCGTTGTTTTAAAAGCTTGCGATAGTGTAGAGCTATTTTTTGTTGTTAAGTTTTTTAATTGGCAACTTACCTAGAAACAGTGACATATCTACCGAGTCTTTGAAATTTCTCCATACTTTCAGGTCAAAATGTTGGCAGAAATTAAGAGGCAAACCAAATAATTTTGTTGTGGTTTGAAATATGTGTTTTACGTTTTCCGATAGCATAGTTAGTAGTTCTTCATAATGCTTGCTATTTTGAAATGATGAGTCAACACCGACAAGTATAGATATAATACCTGAAAAAAAAATTGTCTTTTCTCAAACATGCTCGGAAATAACGGTTTTACGATTGAAACACACGGATGGAAAGTGCCTCATTTTACTCCTAGGAGTAAAAAAACCATATGAAAACACTTTCCGTCCATGTCCATATTGTTTATTAAAAGTGCTCTCTATTGCATACAAAATCGAAAGGAACGTGAAAAAAATCCCGCACACCCAACTTGTGGGTGCAGTGTGGGCCGGCGGCGCGGCGGTGCGTTGTGCGTGAAACTATCTTCACTAATACTCGGTAGTTTTCAAACAAACATTATCTCCGAATTTGTCATAGGTTTTTAAAAATACTTATAATTAAATATTTGTGTTATTTCCTCACATGTTTGAGAAAAGCATTATGTATGCCGCGGCGGAAACGAGGATTTCCTGACTCGTATTTTAGCAGGCCTCACTATTGCTCGGCTAGCTAACCACCTAGTCAGGAATACCCTTACTTTCCGCGCCTAGGCAACAATGTACTATTAAAATTATTTGCGGTGTACCCGGAACAGCTAGCGCCGCTCGGGTTGAACACTAACTTTCCCAAAGATGCCAACTTGACAAATCGATTTTTCGCCCCCGTATATTCGTTGCTTAAATGCTAAAGGGCCTCAAATCAAAATGTGTTTGTGTTGCATTTAAATTCGGAATGCTATATACTTTAAGTTTTAAATCAAACTATGTCTGTTTTTATTTTGAGGCGCTTTAGCATTTAAGCAGCGAATTATGTGCCTTATATTTCAAATTTCATCGAAATCTTTACAGCTGTTTTCGAGAACTCGATTGCAAAAATGTTGCTCGTTTCATAGTGTTCTTTACTATTAGCTATCTTACTAATCAGAAGCAATAGTTCGTGGTTTTTAAAATTGCCCGTTTTTATTGTTCTACATGAACATACAAAAGTGATCTCTCCTGACAGTATATTTGTCACTCGAGTGTCATAGAAAAATGAAGATTGCCGATAAGTATTAAGAAAATGGTGGCACTGTTTATCTAAATATGAATATAGCATTATATATGCAATATATCCGATGGGCTACTAGCCCAATTAACTTAATTTTTTTCGTTTGGCTTTAGACGTAAAGTAAAGTTCATACACGCGATTTAGGTTAGATGGCATACATACAACAATCTTTTAAAATAATAATTGGTCAGAAATTAAATATGCACTGAAATCCTGTCCCAACTACTCGTATTAATTTCTCCATCTATGTTTTTCTATCGTAATTTGAATTGTACGGTCTGTGTTACACCACTTACACCCATGTTGCCCTTTGTGTTATACCTCACACGGTCAATATCATTAGGGTATTTTTTATAAAAATAAAGTAAATTACTAAATTACATTGGTATTTGTTTTTTTAAAGTGACGCTCGTGGCGCTAAGAAAATCTAACAACACCTTATTTGTTGAAATTGTGGTAGTAGAATCCGTTGAAACTATATAGCGCTAGCGGTAAACCAAGCACTGAAATGCGACTGAGCCACAAAACACAATTTTATAAGGGCAAAGTCGTACCTTGCCAGTATGACCTTGTAAGAGAGATTAAGCTTAACCTCATGAACTCACATGCTTACGCACGCTTTTTCCTTTTTCTTGTATAAGTAAGTCCTAACCCAACCGGTTGGTCAGGTCACTGATCGGACGTAGGTATATAGCTACGTATTATGAATATAGTAGTGTTAGTACTTCCAGTACTAGACTTAAAAAACCGAGCATGATAATAGACCACGCTCAGAGTAGGGTTCCGAAGTACACGTAACGAAAATTACAATTCACGTGAACTATTTCTAGCGAAAATTACACTTTTCAAATTCATTATTTCCTAAACGGTCTAATAATATGATATACCTACACAATGTTTTTTTAAGAGCTATCCAATGTAACCTCATTCGACATCATAATGTAAAAAATGTCCTTTACCTAGTTTACTTGTATATACATGTTATTTTACAACTTTTTTGACCTAATTTCAATGTATAAGTATGCCAAATTACAGCTTTTTAATACTAAGAGTCGCTGTGGTGAACTGCGGAGAGACGGACAGACAGACAGATGGAAATGGACGATATAGCGAAACTATAAGGGTTCCTAGTTTAAATTTAGAACTCTAAAAAAAGGAATAAAGGATTTTTTTACCTTCAGTTGATAATCTGTATAGATCAGATTCCAAACTTACTGCTGCTTCCCCGTTTTTAACTTTGTCTTTCCAATAAAAATTGAACTTTTGAATAACATTTTTCACAGGTTCTTCAATCCATTTAACAGAGTCCTCTCGAAGTAAATATTGGTTCATTATTCGCCGATTAGCTAACCATTCTTCACCATTCAAGAAGAAAAGGCCCCTTTTAGACCCATACAATTTTTCATATAAAACCCAGGGGTCTGGCAAAATATGCGCAGGATATTTTCCCTCAAGGTTTAAGAAAACACTTTTAATTAGTGTTGGGTCACTGACGAAAACTAATTTTGTTTCACCTCCCAATTTCTCATAAAATATAGGTCCCAGGTCTTTGTGTCGTTTGTCAACATATTCATGCAACCTGCAAAAGTGAAAAGGATTGCAGATATTTTTCCTAAAATTCCTAAACTAACTTCAAATGTATTCTACTTACTTATTTCCCCCACCCGCTAACATTAAATCCAAATTAGTTCCAATCACAGGCAATGATCTTGGATGTGCCATTTCATCAATTGTTTTAAATTGTTTCATTTGGTCGGTACTCGATACTCGGTCAAAAGCAATATCTTTTTTCATAACTTGACATAAAGTCCTTCTGCTGATTTTGTACATTGTTAGCTAAGTATCTAAAAGTAAACAATGGTATTTTTATGTATTTGTCAGGAAAAACAACAGTAAACTTGTTTTCAGGGAAAACGGGCAAATACGATTTTTCCCAGAACCCACATTATAAGGTGCTAACAAATTAGTCACGGATATTTTTACAGCTGATAGTACTCGGTTCTCGGAGTACATATATGAATGAAACATCATAGGTTTTACTTTTGACAAACAGTGTTAAACATCTTGACAGGCATATAATAGGGGTGATTATTTTAAAGATTAATTATAATATTTTTTTTGTTCGGTAAATTAAAACAATAAAATGATATACAAAGGTTCCTTAATTACAGTTAAAAGTTAATTGTTTTAATGTAATGTATTATCCCTTAAAATATCCGTGACTAATTTGTTAGCACCTTATATAGTGTGAGGGAATGAAAATTTTGCTCTACAGTATCATTAAGTATATGTATTTGTACATCTATACTCATCACGATCCGGTGCTGGGTATGCGCGGCTATCAGTACGTTAAGCTTACCTATTATTTCTGAGTAAAGATTCGTGATCCTTCAATTCATCGAAATATCGGCTTTAAGTCATTAAACGTAATGTAGAAGGAACGTTAAGTTCAAAATTGTTATGTTACCGAAACATGCACAAAAGACAAAAAGTTAGACCAAACATGCTTTTCTTTTTACTATTTAGGGAAAACCATTACTATGGTTTAAGAATATTGTGGCTAGTAAATTCATAACCATTAAAAATATGGAACATTACGTCATCATTATCAAAAAATGAGGATACATAAAATAACCACTGTGAAAAAAGATTCGTTTAGAATTTTGAATTACGGCATACTGTGAGTTTATAATAAATAAGATTTTGCATACATAAGGCAACCATGAGCAGCAAGGGCAGCAGTTTCAGACAGAGTTCTTTTGCATAAAAATTCATGTCCTTTACTTTGTAAATAGGTGTACTTATGATGCTTACTTATGCTATAGCTATTATGTTATACACCTTTAATTTATTGACTAAATTATAAAATCAACATGTTTACCGTTTAGTCAGCAATCCAGATTTATATTTCTTATTTAAAATCTGTTCCTCTTATCTCTCCGGTCACAAGTCGTATAAGCAACACGAGCTGGCAACAGCGAAACTTGAACTGAAATAAAGATCCCTGCCAAGACCGATACCCGGTCATATTTCAAAGAACCGTCCTGTTAAAATGGTAATAAAATAATATATAATCACTGAATTATGTATCGTGGACTGCATGATAATATGGTAATATTAAACATCCGAGGGGCTGGCTGGATCTTTTTGTTTCACTGTTTCTAAACATAGGTACTTTTACTTACTCGTCTCAAAAATATATTTTGTTAGAGTTCAAAAGTGTCATTAATCATATAATCATTATAGTTATATTATGTTTAATCATAATGATTTATTAATAAGTTTAAAGTACCGTAAAAGTTCCTCCTTATTTTGGCGATGGCCAACGGAATACCATCGGTATATATTTTTCGTATCGAAGTTTAAATTAGGTGCTGTTGCGGGGAGATAATGTATTGTAAAAAAACCTGCTCGTGAACTGGTTTCGTTCTTTGGAGGTACCTATGTTGTCGAGTGTAGAAAGTCGAATTAAGGAAAAACGGTAGAATGGATAAATAAAAATGAATCACTAAATGTGTTGCTAAGTGCAAAACTCGAGAACGGCTGAACCGATGTGGCTGATTTCTCTTTTGATGGTCGTTATTGTCATGATAAGATTTATGTGCAAGAAAAAAAATGAAAAAATCCAACGGGGAGACCGGAAATTTGCAGCGGGACGAAACCGCTGGCGGGCAGCTAGTTTATCATAAACATATGAATGATGATCTAAACTAGAGGCACCCCCCTCTTTCTAGACATTAACAAGGTGTTTAATCAAATATTTTTTTAGATAGTGGTGCAGTGGGTTCTGTAAAAATAATTTGAACATTTTAATTAATATTTTCTTACCATCTCTCAGTTTATTGATATATTAAGTTAATCGATTGAGAATAGAAAACACTACCGGCTATATTCCGAGTGTGTTTTTTTTCCTCTTCGAGCTGAAACTCAATCGGTGATATCAATATGATAAATGTATTTTGGTATGTTATAAAATTAATTAAGTGTAATAACTACTCTAAAAAATATTTTATTCACTAAAACCAAGAGCGGTGGCGCATCCTAGTACTGGTTTAGTTCAATTTAGTTTAGTATAAATCTATATAATATAATAGCATATTTGGTAACATAATACGCTGATTACTTACTTAATTATACTATATTAGTCGTGACCGATGCCTACATTTTATCCGCGCGCGAGGACCAATTCTGGTGGGCAAATTTTAAACCTTTATAATTTCACTCGTAACGCTCTGATCACCTCCGATCATCCATCATCCCTCTCACCGCTGTCATAGTGTAGTCACCATCCATTTAATCTAACTCCCGAACTAAATAGTGGTGTGTCATGTCATGTCGCTGCGAGTTCCGGAAAATTATGTAAGTAGGTACTAATTTCCGCTGGCATGGGTAAAAATCATCAGCCCATTTCGGTAGCTCAAAAGTACATTATGATATTTCTAGTAAAGTTTTGATTTCTTCAAAAATGTTTCGTACTTATATTAACATTCTTTTATACATGTAGATTTAATTCTCTTTTTATCTCGCAACCGAAATGGGCATAAAATCGTGCTTTGTCGTTTTTTCATTTTTTCATTTATCAAACTTATCAGAAAATGTAATCATTTTTTAACGAATATTGTTTAGCCAGTGTATTTTTTCATAGTATTTTATTTTAATGAAAATAGTATACAAAGTCGTGGAAACTAAATATTCCGTGATTAATTTTTGTGAAACAAAATTCTATGAAATTACAGTCTGCAAAATAAGGGTACACCAATAATAACCAAATCAATACAACAAAATACAGATTATATATGGTACGATATTATAAATATGAGAGAGCAAGCGAGCGAGCGAGACCTTTTTGGCCAGAACTGACTCGAATAGGTTATATTAACTAAATAATATGAGAACAAATAATATTAAAATTATTATTCTATGATATGAAAAAAATAAACATCGATGAAATAAATGTCTTCAACGTAATTTCATAGAATATGATTATTCTATGAAATGATAATATGAGAAAAAAATACGTGAAATGAAATACTAAACAACTTCTGTCTGTAAACAACGTACAACCGTTATTTTTATTCAAATATCTATTGCCACCATACGGTGCGTACGGTCTTTATGAGGTTTTTATGGGGAATAGAAACAAAAAGAAATATCTCACATATCCTCGGAATGCGAAAGTGATTTACATTAAAGTGGCATTCCAGTCGCTTAGCTAACAATACTGTGTAAGTCAACGATTGAAGAATTAAGACAAAAAAGAACAACATAAACGACAAGAAGGATTAAAACCTTGACAATACGACAACAGGTCAAAGAAATGAAAATAAAGAAATAAGAGTTCATTTAATGTTCCAATTGTTCTTATACAACGTTCGAAATTGCATACGTCCAATTTTGACCTGTGCGGTAAACTTACATAATTATAGCATACGACTGTTAACTTAACCTTATTACTTGCAAATAATAGGAATAAATAATTCCGAAAGAAATAAAGACTACGCGGGCCGAGTCCACCGCATCATACTTTTATAGGACTAGTGGAAAATCAAGTATCAAGATCATTAAATCTTATTACCCTGGAGTTGCAAGCCCTAAATTTTAATTCTTCTTTTTGTTATGACATTCTGTTCTGGTAAAACTTTGTATAAAACGCTATGTTTGGTCAACTTAAGACTGCGCCGAGCGTACGCCGGATGTACAGTGGCGCCCTCATTACTATTATTGTGTTTTCTAATAAACTAAAGTATTTTCTTCAAATTGGTCGGTATGTTTTTGTACTACAAATGAAAAGACAACTTATAGAGTATACTCTATCACATAGTTTAATAACAATTCACCTTCGAGTTATCAACTTAACGGTAAAAAGGTGCCACCTTTTCCCGTTAAGCTGACTACTCAAAGGGTAATTGTTATTAAAGTTTGTTACGTATCACATAAATTGTGTTTTTACTTGCGCTACAAAAAAGTATCGTCTGATTGCAAGGAAATTCTTTAGTTGATTATAAAACACAATAATAGTAATGAGGGCGCCACTTTACGCTCGACGTTTGCTCGGTGCAGTCTTAAGGCTGGGTTTTACAAAGATCCCTGACGCTACCTATGTACCGTACCATCGATATGTTATAATGCGATTTGTAATGCTGGCACCTTAAAGGCAGATTTAACAAGTAGAATACTCGCCATCCACTGCAAGAACTCTCATAAAAAAAAGTAATTTAACCATTAATTTGACAACGTTCACCACATTGAACATGCCATAATATTCACTTTTTTGTTTTTTTGGTTGCTTTTTTTCAATGCTGATTTAAAGTCAAAAAGGGTTTGAATTCACGACTTTTTTATTTTTGTCAAATTAAGGGCTAAAACCTTAAATCGACTACAAAAACAAATGCAAAAAAATATTATTTGTGTTTATACTTACACGAAATTAACCTACAACAAAACGGAATCATAATCATAAGTTAAAAATTAAAAGAAGTTCTAAAATGTCTTTTAACTCTTATTTTTATATTGAAGCCATTTTAATTTTAACTTTTAGTAACTGTTTTGTTTAGTTAGTATTTTTTATTTTTAAGTAATCAGAATATGTTCAAAGTGTTGACACCACACCTTTAGTTCATATTCATAAGCCAGGCTGTCACACTTCCACGTATATCGTGAAATTCTATTGAACCGATTTTTATAAAACATACATACATTTTTTTTGCATTTCTGAAGGCCGGGTATAGTTTTTCTAAACATTTATTTTATTTTATACTCTTTTGTGATCATTATAATCTGTTATTTAGTCCCACTTCTTAGTTGCTATGAAACTGTAAGACATTTCAAGCTTGCGGGGTCAAACGAAATCGCGGGAAAGTTATAGCTATATTTAAATTAAACACTTAAATGTTCTTCGTTATAGTTGCTCAACTATCTTAATACATTGTGTTATTGGTTTGGAAACCCAAATAGATTATCATACCTATTGAAAATAAAGTTCCAATACATAATACATGCCATACGTATCAAATTGGTAGCCTCCTTTTTGCAGTCGGATTAAAAGACATAATTTTAAGCGGTTTCATCGCAAAAATGGGTTACTAGTATGAATAGTTTTATTCGAATGTTTCTTCCATAGGCCCTACTATGAAAATCGAAGTTCGACGATACGTTAGCTCCATCTCTGTCACTCGTTATTCGAGACTAAATCGAGAGAAAAGGGGCCTCAGGGTTCGTTGTATGGCGATTCGTGCCATGACGAATGTGTTAATGCGGTTGTATTACCTGTGGTTCTTTTCTAAACTTTGGCAACACAGAAACGCCGATTGTCCGTAGTGACTTGTCAAATTTTCTCAAATCATCCACTACTCTACAGTCACCAAGTGAAATAAATAATATTTTCTGTGTGAGTAACTTAAAAGGTAAATAGTTATCATGACGGTCAAAAATAAAGCCGATGAACCAGCTAAAGAAAAGACAGAACCAGTTGCTGCACAAAATGATGATTTGGTAAGAAAATAATAGATGTATCGTGATTATCAAAAATGCTGACAAAGGTGCATTTTATTTTATGTTATTTATGTTTGCAGTCTGAAGAAGATAAACGCTTGCAAGAAGAACTTAATATGCTCGTCGAGAAGCTAACGGTTGGTGTCACAAATCTACTAATATGTACATTTTAAAATCTACTCCTAACCTATTTATTCGTTAAATTTGTTGCAGGGACCAGATGTAGATTTGTATCTTCCTGCGTTACAAATGTTAAGCAATCTTATAAGAACATCTACAACATCAATGACGTCAGTTCCTAAGCCACTCAAATTTCTGAGAGAGCACTACCCTGCACTAAAAGAAGTTTATGAAAAAATAAATAATGCTAAAACAAAGAAGTTTTGTGCTGATGTTGTTTCCGTTCTCGCTATGGGTGTGAGCGGCTCTGCCGTAAGTATTTTTAGAAATATAAATTTTGATTTTATACTACTATTATAATTGAAGTCTCAATATTTGCTTAATGTAGCAGTTAAGTGTTTACATAAATACATACTTACTATGCCTGGCAAGAGTGGCAAATCACTCACATTCACTTGCATGGCTTTACTAATTTAATTATTGAGTATATAATTATCACCAGTTGATTGATTCTCCACAAGTTTTGCCTGTTTTGAGTACCAATTTTTGGCCTCCAATTAAATTTCAGGATGCTGCTAAAGGACGGGAATGTCTTAAATACTGTTTGTTGGGAACAATGTCCAATGTTGGAGACTGGGGCCATGAATATGTCAGGTACTCATTCATTAAAAAATTAAATGATACAAGTTATCATTACATTTTTATATGTAAAACTCATGTATGATTTTATGTTTGTAGGCAGTTGGAGGGTGAAATAGCTGAAGAGTGGACTGCAGAAAATATGGAATCTCTGCTGCCCCTGGTGCGCGATGTGGTCCAGTTTGATATGAAACACTCGGCCGAGATCCAGGCCTGTGACCTGTTGATGGAGATTGATCGTCTGGATCTGCTCACCCAGCACATGGACCAAAGCAACTATCCTCGAGTGTGTCTCTACCTGATTGGGTTAGTTTAACATTTAATATTTAACAAGAATTATAATGATCTGCAAATTAAACCTCTTAGGACAGCATGGGTGTAAATTATAGTTATATAAACATTGCTGCTCAAGATGCTCTGTTTATCCTAGTATATGCACAGGAAATAAATGTAATGATGTTTCATAATGAAATGAATTGAATTGTTAAATGTTGTACATATTCTAAATTGTCTTGTAACTTGTCGCATGACACATACGTCACGCTAGACTGGTTATGTCATCTACTTACACATGCATGAGTTTTTAAATATTTAAATATGATACAATAGCCCTCCGGCAAACGGGCGTGATTTAACATACGTATGTAAGTATTTAATAAGTGTATGTACAATGTTTTTATTTGTTTCCAGTTGTGCGAGTTATGTAGTGGAGCCTGAATCAACACAAATTCTGCAGGGTGTGCTGGACACGTACCTGCGGTTTAATGAATACCCACGGGCTTTACTGGTAGCCATGCAACTACATGACAAGGCAAAGTGTGAGGAAGTGTTCAATGCTTGTAATGATCCGTAAGTCTTATTTTATATCACAATCAATCATAGTATGTAAATAGCTTAATTGTGGTTAAAATGTGCTATTATTGCAAAATTTATGAATTAGAGATTTTTTATCAATCAATATAGATTGTAACAATAGACAAGATGTTAATCAATCAATGTTTATAAACAATATATCAACTTCAAACTATTAAGGAGTTCCACTGACTGCCATCCCTTGGATTGATGATTTTGATAAAATTTAAGTGGGACTACCTCTAAGTTATACCATACTTGTGAAAAAAAGAATCATTATAATTGGTTACAAGTGATAGAATAATTTAGTAACATTCAAACAAGTAATAATAATTAAACGGGTAAGGCTAGGAGCGTTCGAACCGCCCCGCTTGTGTGTTACCAAAATAGACAAAGATTTATGTCTGTCGCATTTATTTTTAATTACAATAGGTAGTTGTGATTAGGTTCTTACTTGATACCTGGAAAATAAATGCGTTTTGTAATGTTACATGTATTTTTATGGTAACACACAAGCGGGGACGGTTCAAACACTCCGTGGCCTTACCCAGATACTTCCTTCTCTTTTGGATTCTGTTGAAAGGTTTGATACCTGAGGAATAGTAATTCAGTATTACTTTAGACTAACATAATAAAAAAATTGGAAAAGCAATGTCTTTTGTGATGACAGGTTGATTAAGAAACAGCTCTGCTACATGCTGGCTCGCCAGTACATTCCCTTGGATATAGAGGATGAAGATCTGCGCACAATTCTGCTTAACGCTCACATCAACGATCATTTCTTGAGTTTAGGAAGAGAGGTTAGTAAAAAAAATCGTTTGTTTAAATTTAACATAAAAAAACTGGAACTTAGCTAGAATGACAAACATATGTAACTGGACGATTTGTACCTTTAATTATGATTGTATTTTTATTTGTAGCTTGACATTATGGAACCAAAAACACCAGAAGAGGTTTACAAAACTTGGTTAGAATCAGCTGGATCGGCCTTACGTCCGTCCCTTTTAGCTGAGCACCCAGTAGATTCTGCTAGGCAGAACCTTTCTGCAACATTTGTCAATGCCTTTGTCAATGCAGGGTTTGGAAGGGATAAGTTGGTGACCACAGAGGATGGAAACAAATGGATGTATAAGAACAAGGATCATGGTAAGTAAACATGCATGTTTTTTTAAGTATAGTGTTTTCAATCCAAGAAGAGGGTAAATTTTAGTGTGCTAATGTTTGAGTTCTTTGAATGTTACTCTTATCATATTACACCCTTTTTTTTTAATTGGTTACAAAATATTAGGGAAATATTTTGTTACCTATCATCAAAGGGTTATTTAGATTATTTGCTCTGCCTACTATTGTCAGGCGTACGCATGCACTAAACGTCACGTCATCAGTAGGCATTATGAAGCGCAGAAATTGTATAAGAGCCATTTTTAAAGCCATTAGACTTAAGCCCTGAGTTTTGGCGTCCTTCCAATTGATTGACTATCTTAAACCATCTGTGAATAGGCATGTTATCGGCGGCGGCATCGCTGGGCATGATCCACCTGTGGGACGTGGACGGCGGCCTGACGCCGATCGACAAGTACCTGTACACCGCCGACGAGCACATCAAGGCGGGCGCGCTGCTGGCGCTCGGGCTGGTCAACTGCGGCGTGCGCAACGAGTGCGACCCCGCGCTCGCGCTGCTCTCCGACTATGTGCTGCATTCGAGCTCGAATCTCAGGATTGGCAGCGTTCTAGGTAACTCCTGTAAATAAAGTAACAAGGAGAATTGGTAATACCATGGTGTTTTTTTAAATCAGAATTACCAAAATTTGACATTGGCAATACTATATACTTATTCTAAATATTTCAATATCAAAGGTAATGAAAATTACGGAATAAGAGATGGGTCAAAAAACTCGGTCTGTCAAGCTGTCATCTTCGAGAATAATTGTTTTCAACCTGACTGACGCTGGGTTTCACACGACTCACGCGTTCTTTATATATCTTAGGATAATATTAAATGAATCACTAAGTTTAATTATGATCGGTTCCTTAACATCAGGGCTGGGCATCGCGTACGCGGGCACGCAGCGCGAGGACGTGCTGTCGCACCTGCTGCCCGTGCTGAGCGACGCGGCGGCGCCGGCCGAGATCTGCGCGCTCGCCGCCGTCTCCTGCGGGCTCATCGCCGTCGGCTCCTGCAACGGTGACGTCAGTACAACTATCACACACTATTTTTAACTATTTTTCCTACACTTATACTCTAAATGTGGATCACGAACACTAAACATAAAGACAGATTATAGTACTTATCTTATCTTACAGAAGAGCCCTTTCCGATACCCTTTATGATCTTTTTTGCAATTACCCTCTTACACATTCGGCTGTTCGGATGTACAGGTTTCCTGGCAATTTTTTCATGTACAGAGCATGGAAATTTTTGCCAGTGACGTAGATGCTAGTAGATATTTATGACGTCTTAGGAACGTGTATATATTTATGACTCTGATCATACACAATTAGTACTTATGATATTCGTGCCTCTTATTAGGACACTAGCTTCCTAATGTTAGCAACACTCATATCATTGCAGGTTTGACTATTTGACATTGCATAAACTACTATACTTTTGCATTCGAATATAATATTACGTTCTCCACACGTCAGGCTAGTATATGTCAGTCTTCTATCTTTTTTTTTTTTTTTTTTTTTTTTATGGCATAGAGATGACAAACGAGCACACAGGCCACCTGATGGTAAGTGGAAACTGTGACCCATAGACATTCGCATTCACAAGACTGTAGAGCAATCCTAAGACTGCAAATGCGTTGCCAACCCTGAGGACTAAGATGGAATGCCTCTATGCTAGTCATTTCACCGGCTGTCTTATCCCCAAACCGGAACACAACAATGCGAACACTGCTGTTTGGCGGTAGGTTAATGGATAAGACGGTGGTAGCGATCCGGACGGACCCTGCACAAGGTCCTACCACCCGTAAATCTTGTGGGAAATTTACCTAACAATGAGAAACTAAAACAGAAATTATACTTTAGGTCTTTAAGTATGGATAAATATGTTAATAATGTCTTGTGATACAAAGGTAAGGAACATATTTAAGGCTATGGTAATAAAATAAATAAAAAATAAGTCTACCTTTACTGTATACAAATCTTTTTCTTGTCTATTTCAGGTAACATGTGCTATCATTCAACGTCTCATCGACGACAATAAGGATCTCCACTCCTCCACATACGCCAGATTCTTACATTTGGGTCTCGGATTATGTTTCTTAGGTAAACATATATGTTTATTTTCTTATTTTATTACTAGCATAGAGGCATTTCATTTTAGGCCCGTATTATCTGATATCGACTGTAATGCTCGTCTCAAGTTGCGTCAAAAATGTCAGTTCTATGACTTGACATTTACTTTGACATTATCTTGTCACGGGCATCTCGGCCAAGATGCGTTTAATAATACGGCCCAGCGGGCATAGTATGGCTGCGTCTATATCGCGTGTCGACTGGATAAAGCATCCGTCACTTTTTGACACGTGTACTTATTTACCTGTAAGAAGGTGACGGATGCCTTATCCAAAATTTATCACGCGATAAACGCACCCCATATTAGGCTTGTCTTTAGGATTGTCGACGCATTTGCAACTTTGAGTTTGCAGACTTTTAGATTTTAATCTTGTGAAATGCACATGACTATAGATTTCAAATCTCATTTACCACCAGGTGGCCTGTGTGCTCGTTTGCGCTCTATATGCCATTTTACATTGCAACTTTACATTATATTTATTTAAATCTAATAAGTATACAGTATACAAGTATCAAAAAACAAATTATGGTGCGTGAGCGTACTTCGGATCTCATGGTTTAATGTTGGATCAACACGCTGTGATTGCGTTAACAGGTTGTAAAGAGCGCACAGACGCGACAATGGCGGCCCTCGAAGTACTCCCGGAGCCGCAGCAGTCCCTGTGCCAAACGACGCTGTCCATGTGCGCGTACGCGGGCACGGGGGACGTGCTCGTCGTGCAACAGATGCTGCACATATGCTCCAAGCATTACGACACTGACGTGAGTACATAAATAACATTGAGCTATTTTGCTATTACACGAGAGATCGCAAATTCGCCCGCGCAGAGGTTTATCGCTTCTGAAACTAAATATACTACATAATAGTTCAATTTATACGATCGTTTTTATTGTTTTCTTATTTAATTATCGGATAAATAAAACATTTTACCTTTTTTTTTATACATGTCATATGATTAATACCTTGGTATCTAAGTGCTATAATATCCATAATGTTCCTAGCTATTATTCTAAGAGCCCATGGGGCCTAATATGGCTGCGTTTATCGCGTGATAAATTTTGGATAAGGCATCCGTCACCTTCTGACAGGTAAATAAGTACACGTGTCAAAAAGTGACGGATGCTTTATCCACATTTGACAGGCGATATAGACGCAGCGATACTAGGACCGCATGTCACTTAACCTAGTTTCATAAGACTACCGGATGAGATATGTTATTTAGACACGTCATTAATGGGAGAACACGAAATGACGATGCTGCAATGCATTATGCAAGATGCCGCGGTATTTTTTTTTATTTTTTTTTATTCCGGTTTCTAGTACGATAAGACTCCCAGGTTTCGATTGTTATCAATAAGGATTATTTTGGTGTATCACAGAATGAACAGTCATCTGCAGAAGACACAGCGTTCAAGAAGGCTGACAAGAAGGAGTCTAAAGAATCCAGCGCGAGTGCCGCCGCCGCGACGGGCTCTGCCGCGGGCACTTCCAAGGAGGACAAGAGCAAGAGTGAGTTCTAATTTGTACTCATTATCTTAAAACCATAATAGAAACGAACATTTAAAGAAAGGAAATACGTTTATTCACAACAACAACACAATTAATAAATAAAACTTCACAAAGTCGTTCAAATACAATAATGCAATAATAATATGTACGGTCACGAGCGTTAATTTGGGACCCATTTCAAGAAAAATATGCTTGAAGCCGTCAATGACATTAGAGATGTCAAGTCATTTGTAACTTTTAGGAAACTCAACCTTATTGTTGTAGAATGTCAAATTGACTTTGGACCTAAGGTGGGTACCAAATTAAATCTCGTGACTGTACTTATCGCCTGCGTTCGCGGTGTTCCCCCTTTGGCGCGATAATCATTTGACCGTAGCTCCTGCTTAAAAGTGATAGCAAGGCGGTACTGGCCTAGTTTTTATTTCTCAAGTGGCAGAATGCATACTGCGGTACAGTCAGCGAAGTTAGTGGTATTTCATTTATCCTATAAAATAGAAATGTTACTGAAATCCACTCTCCAGATTTAACCTTGTTGTTTTATGACTTACTATTTTCTCTTCATAGGAATCACTTGCGGGGACAAGACGGCATAGTTAGAGCATAGGTAGAGGCATTCCACCTTAGTCCTTAGGGTTGGCAATACATTTGCAGTCGTAGTATTGCAGTCATGTGATTGTAGTCTTACGAATTAAAATGCTTATAGGGGGGTTATTATGACATAACTATGCACTTCAGTTTACCCTTAGAGACAAGGACAGATCTATATAACTGCTATAGCGCTGTCCTTTACGCTCACCGTAAAATGAACAGCAAAGTTATGTTATAATAACCCCCCAGGTTTTAGATTCCACTTGCCCTGGGTGCTCGTTAGTATTGTCCTTGACAACCAAAAACCTATTATGATGGAAATAATGTGACTACTGCTACTTTTTGACATATTTTAAAATGTTATTGGCAGGCAAGTCGAAGGATAGCAAAAGCAAGGAGAAGGAAAAGGAGAAAGAGGCTAACAAGGAGCTGGCGGCCGTGCAGGCCGTGGCCACGCTCGGCGTCGCCGTCATCGCGCTCGCCGAGGAGACCGGCGCCGAGATGTGCACGCGCATCTTCGGGCAGCTGGTAATGACACTCACGCGCACAACAACACTGCAAGGAGCTAGCCCGACCGACCGAACACAAAATTAAAACGCTCCTCAAACTAAGGGTGCACGGAAAGAAAATGTCTCGTCACTTTAGTAACTATATCACCGATTTGTACGTAATTTACATGTAGAGGTTTTTTTGAGGGTGAATAAATAGAAGTTATACTAAGATTTATATGTCACCGAGTGGTAAGTTCATTACAAACTTAATGATATGAAATAAAAATCTCTTTTTTTTGAAGTGACTAGATATATATGTTCTCTCCGTGTACCCTTCAATTAACCTTCTATCAAATAGAACTACCAACAATTTTTCGATAAAAATCAGCCAATCGGATCTTAACCTTGATTAGCAGATGTTGCTCGTGGAAAGTTGGACGAACTCTGAATCATATATTCACGCGCTCATCACACAAACATTTGCATGTACTTGGAGTCGAACCCGAGACCTTCCATTCGTTCGGTGCCAAAGCTAGAACATCTTATATGTGGAGTGAAAGGCAAAACAGTTTTCGTCTTGGGCGGTATATATCCCTTCAATCGCTCAGCACGGCTAGCACAAGTTGCCTGTGACTTATTTGTCGGTCGGATTTCCCTTTCTATCTACTCAGTAACGATAGAGACGCACTGAGCGACAAACGAGAAAATACAACTTATGCTACCCGTGCAGGTTTTAACTTTATACTCCGTCACGCGGGATACTGTATGTAGAAGGATTGTACTTTTCGCACAGCATTTAAATATAACTTTTTGGTCCCGTGTGACAATGTTGTATGTTGTGTTTGTGTCCAGGGCCGCTACGGCGAGCCGGCTGTGCGGCGCGCGGTGCCGCTGGCCATCGCGCTGTGCTCCGTGTCCAACCCGCAGCTGGGCGTCATCGACGTGCTCAACAAGTACTCGCACGACTCCGACAACGACGTCGCCTACAACGCCATCTTCGCCATGGGGCTCGTCGGCGCCGGCACCAACAACGCCAGGTACTACTCGCTTCTACATCTGAGCCGATTGAGAGAACGCTCATCGCTCTAGCTAGAATACTCCCGTTCTGGTAGTTTCATCAGTTGTTCACGAGTGCTCTATAGACTTCACAACATCGCTTAGATATATAGCCAAAAGAAGTCACGGCCGCTGAAAAGCACATGTATGATAACGCTAACATTATTTATGCCTGATCCATAACTGATCTTCAAAGTTGGTAACAAAAAGTGGGATATTGCTATGTATGTTTAATATCTTTTATTTTATTTTCTCGCATTAGTCGTGAAAAGTCCTGGGTCTTTCCGCGCCGAAAGGGCAATAGATGGACTCGTATGTGTCCATGTAATACCTACCTTCTAATAGACACAAAGAGAAACCGCGCTTCTGGCTCGACTCTTCGGCGGCGTGATGAGCGCGAAGGCATTTATCGTATGTGCGTTGTTGTGTTCCAGACTAGCGACGATGCTGCGCGCGCTGGCGCTGTACCACGGCAAGTCGCCGGTGCACCTGTTCATGGTGCGGCTGGCGCAGGGCCTGTGCCACGCCGGCAAGGGCACGGTGACGCTGTGCCCCGCGCACGCCGACCGCCGCCTCGTCAACCAGCCCGCGCTCGCCGGCCTGCTCGTCGTGCTCACCGCCTTCCTCGACTGCAAGAACAGTCAGTCCCTCACTATCTTTACCCGTCTCTTACTCTAGCGCCGCACCGCAACTTGTCGGTCTCCGGTCGCCCGACAACACACCTTTTTTTAGACACTGCTTTAGTGGATACCTTCTAAGATCCGCTCGGGGGTCTGTCCTCGCGTTTTTTTTTTGGAAACTGAGTGAACTAATTTTAAAAATATTTTTTGTATGGTGTGCTCCTATTTCTTATACATATATTTGACAAACCGAATACAAGAGTCCCAACTCCTCGACGAAGCCCACCAAACCTTTAGTGTCGCAAAATGTCCATTTCGCAGAATGGATTTTAAACGACCATACAAATATACGAAAATAAATACAACATACAAGAAATTAAAAAAAACGTTTATTTTAGGTACCAATATTATCAGGGATCGGAAATTCGGATAGAGATTTACGTATTAAAGTTGGCAATTTCCGGAAAAAGTTAAGCAAATGTGGCGTCGGTTTCAAATATTATAATAATAATATAATTTACAGAATTCCGGGATTCGACAAAACGTTTATATTAATTATTATTAGTATAAGAGTAAACGTTAATTTGCTCCTCAAACTTCGTTAGTTCAATGATTTACAGGTAAATTAAATACATTTTATTAAATTATAACGTCAAATAGTTAATGTAAATACTTAAATGTATAATTTATACTGGCAAAATTTGTTTATTTAGAAATCCCGGGAATTTTATTAATAAATTGAGTCCGCTTCCGTACAATGCCGCCGCTAAAGATTAGGTAAATATCTATCCTAATTTCCGATCCCTGATTATTATGCCGGGTTAGAATAGTGCCACTGCATGTCTTTCCGTGGATGTCGTAAGAGGCGACTGACGGAATAAAGGCTTGTAGTACTATTAGGCGATGGGCTTGTAACCTGTCACTAATACACTGGTAAATATCTTATCCTAATTGTGCAAAATGTGGTTACAGAATTATCAATTAGTTTTTAGATTTGTTGATAATTCTGTAGCTCTGCCTACCCCACTCTGGGATTACAGGTGTGAAGGTATATCTGTATGTATTATACATTATCATACAGTTCTGAACCATACTCAAGTTTAGTTTATCTCTTGCTCATTGAGAAGTTAGTCTAAAATTGATTGCACATTGCATTGAATAGACAAACAAATAGGCCCGCAAGGAACCAGGAGGAGTGTTTTTAGCTAATAAAAATGAGAAACCGGGCAAGAGCATGTCGGACCATGCTCAGTGTAGGGTTCCGAAGCCGTTACGAAAACAAACATCCCCACGTTGGTACACAAAAAAAAAAACGTTGTGGTAAACAAATAGAGGTAACAAAGAAAAAATATTTTTTTCTAGATTTTATTTTAACATTTTGATGCCGTGACTAATATGTATTCGTGCCAAATTACAGCTTTCTAGTACTAAGAGTCTCTGAGTTAGACTGCGGACGGACGGACATGGCGAAAGTATAAGGGTTCATAGTTTGACTATGGGGCCCTAAAAAAAGGTGTATTCCATTTATTTCTAAGATTACAGTTTGTTCCAATTACATACATAAATTTAAAACAACATACTATAAATTATACCAAAATTTAAATGAAATAATTTTCCCAAGTTCATCAGTATTTTAAACATCTCAAATCTGCCCATTTACTATTTTTGCAAGAAGTAGGCATTTAGTTTTTCCATTTTGTTTATTACATTAAAATATGGCTATGTTAAATTTAAAACTATTTTAAAATTATCAAAACATATCGACGAGGATGGGATTCGAACCCACGCGTGCAGAGCACATTGGATTAGCAGTCCAACGCCTTAACCACTCGGCCACCTCGTCATGCAGAGAGATGGTGAAATTAGTGTACATAATAAAGATGTCGTAATGTAAAATCGATTTTCTGATAAAGAAGCAATTATTCTGGCACGTAAAGTTGCTTGCGTAAGTTAAGTTTATTGAAATTATCTTATTGTCTTAGCACATGTTGTATACAATATATATTGATTGTTTTGGTACTTTTATTATTCTTTCGTTCATAATATCTACTCGTTAACTTACACCACTGTAGTTGAAAAACATGTTATCCCAGACTTATGAAAAATATATCTCATTGCTAGTTTAAACACAAAATAGTTATCATTATGAGGAAATGGCGGAGTGATCAAATGCACAGAAGCTATTTTACCTGAAGTTCCTGGTTATAGAAAAAGACTGCATTTTATTTTTTTAATCGACCAACCATTTAACTGTACCCATTGACCTACTAAGATTATTATAAATGCATGGTATATGGTACCAATGTTTACGTTTACAATACGTCCATACATAAAATTCATTTTATTATTTTGTTACATACATACATACATTAAATCACGCCTGTTTCCCAGGGATATAGGCAGAGACCACTTCTTTCCACTTGCTACGATCTTGACATTCATACATCGAGTCAAGCACGCACGGCCCTTTTCTAGTATTCCTCCGATTTGATGTTTGGATTAATACAAACGCATCTGCTACTCCCATAAAGAATTAAATTCTTTTTGCATAAATGTAAATAAATGCATCTAAGCTTTTCTTGAACTAAACTACCAAAGGACGCTCTTAGTTTAGTTCCAATATTCGAACTTTTAAGTGTGACTTTGTTCGCAGTAATCCTGGGCAAGTCCCACTACCTGCTGTATGTGCTGGCGACGGCGATGCAGCCGCGCTGGCTGGTGACGCTCGACGAGAACCTGCAGCCCCTCAACGTCACCGTGCGCGTGGGACAGGTCACTTACACATTCAATGCCAGCCTCCTTGGATACCCTACACAGTGAACACCGCATCCAGTTCTTGGGGCTCATTTATGTAGCCTAGCATGTGGTGCCTACTCGTAGACTCTACATGAACAGTTACGCTTTTATGTGAAAGATCTTATAAATAGCCACGTTTAAATAAAATGCGGGTTGCACCTCTATAAATGAGACTTCAGCACTTGTCCCTTCATATTCTACTGCCGTACGGTGTTCAAGTGAGCATTCTTATTATTGTACTCATGATGTGGCTCATTTCATTATATTTTTAATTAGCTACAACTGCTAGGTATCATATTATTATGTCGATATTAGACAGGCTCTTAAATTTCGTTGCATTACTTTCTGAAACCTACTTTCTTGCAGTTAGTAAATTCTTGCTATTTAAATTATAATATAATGATTGAAATGAAATAACCAACTGCAACAAGGATACAGAGAATAAAACTGCGTATGACTCTTAATATAAATATTTAATTATTGGATGAGACGACTAATATTAACGATTGCAGGCGGTAGACGTGATCGGCAAGGCCGGCACGCCGAAGACCATCGCGGGATCCCACACGCACACGACGCCGGTGCTGCTGTCGTTCGGTGAGCGCGCCGAGCTCGCCACCGACGAGTACCTGCCGCTGTCGCCCGTCATGGAGGGCTTCGTCATCCTCAAGAAGAACGAGGACAGCATCATGGCCCCGGTCCAGTAGGCTAGCTAATTATAAATTCGGTAACTGTATTACAATTTTCAATAAAATGAATAAAATATAACTCGAGTTTGTGTTTTTATCGCTCTTACCCAAAGGATTTTATTTTAACCCTTGGTATGTCTATGCACTGATCAGTCAGTGCACCCATCCGGTGTCTGCTGATCAGTGCAAACTCACATGATCAACATTTTATTTGATTTTGTACCTTAGAAACAAGTATAATAGTCTAAAATGTTTCAAGTTTTCCAATCCCAATGAACCATTAAACCTAACTTCTAGACGTTAGACGCTTCATTTTGCGACAGATGACGGGTGCAAGTGTGCGACGCGATCCCATCTGACATACGAAGGGTTAATTTAACGTTTGAGAATGCAGTATTTTTGATTAATAATAATATTGCTAGATTTCATACTATGTACAGAAAGATTAAAAAATTTAATTTTAATGTCTCAACAGATGATTCAGTACAGTACACTGCCCAGAACTTGGTCATACATAATTACTTCAAATAAAAGTTATTCATAAATAATCATTTGGTTATTGTAAGGTGTTTTTTAGATAAACAATCTACACTCATTTTTATATATATTTTAAATAGGTTTATTAAATATATGTGATCAATTGATCATGTTCAGGCATTATACTGAATTACCTGTCAAGAAATTTAAAAAGGTTTTGTTATATTTATGTTTTATTTGTTGATAGTCAAATTAAAAAGAAAGTCATAGTATCAACTGGGAATGTTTTTCACATCTGTTACCAGTGTTATGTGTTCTAGATGTAATAGCTGGGAAATTTTATTCTTAGTAGTTATCAGTGGTAACAGGTGGGGAAAAACCCTGTAGTTAACAAAGTGGTAGCAACATATCTCAGCCAATCGTATTATAACCAAAAAAATCCTCAGATTAGTTCACTGCGCATGGCGCTGCCCGGGTGTAATTGTTTTTTAATATAAACCTTATGCAATATACTTTACGACCTATTCTCAGATTTACTAAAGATACACACGAAATTTCATAACAATCGGTCAAGCCATTTTGGTGGAGTTTTGTTACATACACAGTGACACAAGAATTTTATATATTAGACTAGAGACCCGCCCTCGCTTCGCTTCGGTTTATTTGAGTTTTCTATAACACACGTACATAAAACAAAATTTATTATACATAAAAACCTTCCTCATGAATCACTATCTACTAAAAAAAACCGCATCAAAATCCGTTGTGTAGTTTTAAAGATCTAAGCATACATAGGGACAGACAGCGGGAAGTGACTTTGTTTTATACTATGTAGTGATTTAAAAAATATAAGACATATAGTAGGGCAACTTTGTATTTTATTAATATGTAACTTAATTTTCCAACACTTAGTTATATTTTAAACTATTATATATTAATAAAATAGTTATGAACCAACACTTTCCTCTGTCTCTTTCTCATTTGAATTTTCATTTTGATCATCCTCATCTTCACTGCTGCTTTTGCTGTCTGAGGCATTCTGCACATTATTATCATTTATTTTCGGCTTTTTGCCCTTTAACTTTGCTTTCATCTTTTGTTTTAACCTTTTGGCTCTTTTTTTAGCAGTTTTCTGTTCTGCTGCAATTCTGTTCTCTTCAATTTTTGTATGATATTCATCATCAAGTTTTTCCTTAAAATAAACAAAAATAACATTAGAAGACTATTGAATATTATACAAATTGAACCGTCATATTTTCGTATTTTTTTTTTTTACCTTACAATATTTTGCAGCAGGTATTATGTATGAAAAATGGCAAAATATTTATTCAATATCGCAAAATTTGAGCATGGTGACATAAAAAAGCAACTTAAGAATGCGCCGAGCGTATGCCGGATCTACAGTGGCGCCCTCATTACTTTTATTGTGTTTTTTAATATACTGAAGTATTTTCTTAAAATTGGATGGTATGTTTTGGTACTACAAATAAAAAAACAACTTTTAGGGTATATCACATAGTGTAATAACAATTCACCTTCGAGTTATCAACTTAACGGAAAAATGTGGCCACCTTTTCCCATTAAGCTGACTACTTTTGCTCATCTCGACGTTTGCTCAGCACAGTCTTAAGGTAACAGAATAAATAGAGGACAGTGTTACATAGAACAGAATAAGTACTGTGATGCTGGAAAAGGGGGGGATAAAAAATAAAAAATATTCCTAAACTGCACGCAAACTTGATATCGTCGCTTATCTAACAACACCGCTCAAGTCAAAAATTAGCGGTTTTTACATTTAAATGTCATTGGATAGAGCTGCTCATTGCGCGTCGATCTACCAATCACATTCTAGACGTTTCGGCCAATAAGAGATCTCAATTCAAAAAATAGTGACAACATTTTGTAACTTCAAAAATATGAGATTATTTTTAACCTTAATTAAAGCACCCATTCCCAATTTGAGCAAAATCAATCTCAAACTATATAAAAAATACACTGTTTTTTTGCTCTCCTGAAAAGTTGGTCAAAATGACTTGAGCGGTGTTGTTATATAAACGACGATATGTACCTTTTCACTTTTTTCCTGAATAAACTTTTGCCTAGCATACTCCTTCCTTCTCAGATGTCGGTAAACATGAAACTCTCCTGAGCCCGCGCCGGCACTGGAACCCATCACATTGCGGACGAAATCAGGAGGTGCAGCCAAAGATTTTTGTTTGGGTGTTTCAGGTATAACCACTGGCTTATCCTGCGAAGGAAACAAATCCATAATGAATAAACTTATTCTACAAGTTTCAAACCTAAGTCAGGAAAACAAAATTTAATAAATAATAAAACTCACAGGGTTTTTCATTAGCTTTTCTAACTTTAGCCTCTGCAGGTCCGTGGCATTTTTAATAACGATAGGTTTCTTTTCTTCCTTCTTCGATTCTTTATCACTCATTATAAACTGATGAGCTCTCTCCTTTCTTATCCTAAATTTAATATTTTATTAAAAAACAATTTTCAATTCAACTTTAACCAATTTGGTTTTCGTTTTCTCGTACTTCTTGTTTATGCCGTTTTTACCGTTCCGTTTAGTTTGTTATGTGACATGAGACATGATCATGACATGACATGCGTGACGGATGAGATGACATTTATCGATAATGTTGCCTTTTTATAAAACGTTAAGGGAGGGCCTCTCTGAGTAGGTAATACGGAACCATCAAAAAGGATTATTTTATTTATTGTAAATTCAGTCCACTAAGCAAATGTGAACCATCTGACTGTCGGTCAATTCTTGCCATGACATAGCTTATATCTGGTAGTAATAAAGTAAATCCGGTATCCGACATACCTATGATTTGGAGCAGCTCTAGTTTCACCTTGTAGAGGTCAAAGTTATCACATCAATCCGGCGATTCCGGCGAATGAGAAGAATTCCGTCGGCATATCTCAGAATATCTCTTCAATTCTTCTTCAAGTCTGTAAGTACAGCCAATTAATAATATGTTGTACAATAGTTTCGTGCTGACGTTATAAATCAAAGTATTTTGTTTTCGGATAATCATTTTTTTTACATAACGCTATTTCCAGGTTTTAGCCTGTCAATTGTTCTAATTAAGCTATCTGCATTATAAAACAAACACATAACCATACTTTTAAGTTAAAACGTAAAGCACAAATTAGTGAGCAATGCAATTTCTGTGTAAAAGTAATTTTTTAAAGTATGACTACACTTTCATGTAACAACCTATATTTGACCTCGCTGACCTTACTCAATGTTATGGATTTCGCGTTTATTTCACTTTTCTTTAGGAATGTGCTAATTGGTCTTCATTATGAATTTGCACAAAGTGTTACTTTTCACATATCTATAATCTCACAGCACTGGTTTCTTATTGGAATTTGATGTGCCCTAACATTTCTATCTTTATCTGCCCAATTCTTATCTCTAATTAATATCTTAATGTAATTTATTTCAGCAAAGTTAGATAATCTTGTGATACGGACCAAAGAACATTAATTAACATTATAACAGTAGAGATATTTTGTTTTTTTGTTCTGTCTTCACCATTCAAAGCTTAACCAGTTGATGTGAGATTTGATATGGTTTGATACAGTTTAAGAGTCCTGGAATGGACATAAGTTTACTTAATTAATCAAACCAAAATTTGTACATTCAATAATAATGTTTGAAATTGTTTAAAACTAACATAAGGTTTCACATTATAATTGTATTTTTCGGAAATATTTCTATTAAATTGATATTATTTTTACAGAATATTTGAACACATTACAATGCCTATCAAGTCCATCAAAGCCCGTCAAATCTTTGACTCCCGCGGCAACCCAACTGTGGAGGTTGACTTGGTAAGTTTTACCCTTATTTTGAATTAAACCTATTACATTATATTCACATTCTACATCTTACTAAAATATTATAGGTGACTGAATTGGGACTCTTCCGTGCCGCTGTTCCCTCTGGAGCTTCCACTGGTGTCCACGAAGCTCTGGAACTCCGTGACAATGTAAAGACTGAATACCTTGGCAAAGGTGTGAAACAAGCTGTTAGCAACATCAATGACATCATCGCTCCTGAGCTGCTGAAGCAAAACATAGATGTTACCAAGCAAAAAGAGGTGAGTTTGTTTTAAATTACAGATTAATCTCTACATAGTATAAAACAAAGCTGCTTCCTGCCGTCTGTCTGTCCCTATGTATGCTTATACCTTTAAACCCTTGGTTTTGGATGAGGTTTTTTTTTAATAGATAGGGTAATTCAAGAGGAAGGGTATTCTGTGTAATTAATTCTGTTTTAAGTACAGGTGTTACAGAAAACTCACAAACCAAAGCTAAGCGAGGGCGGGTCGCTTGTTACTACATAAATTATGCAATTGTCTAATACTGATTGAGGATTTACAAAAGTAAAATCTACTTTTATGTAGCTAAACAAATATAGATTGTTATGAATTTCATCTGTGAGGCTGATGGTGACCAATATACGAGTAATTTGTCAACTATAGGCATTATGAAACTGAGTTAAACTATAATGTCTGCTCTCGAACATTTGATTATCGGTTAGTTTTGACTGTTTTCAGATTGACCAGTTCATGCTCAACTTGGATGGCACTGAGAACAAATCCAAGCTTGGAGCAAACGCTATTCTTGGCGTTTCCCTCGCTGTAGCGAAGGCTGGTGCTGCCCAGAAGGGCGTCCCACTTTACAAACACTTGGCTGACTTGGCTGGAAATGCCAACATTGTGTTGCCAGTACCAGCTTTTAACGTAATTAATGGAGGCTCCCACGCTGGCAACAAGCTTGCCATGCAGGAGTTCATGATCTTGCCCACTGGTAAATATATATTTTCTTGATTATATTTAAGTGGATTAATTCATTGATTGGGCTTATCAGATGACATCATTGATGTTATTTTGCTATCATAATGTTTATATTGTGTTGACACTAATTACATCATCAATTATCAGGTGCCACTTCATTCACCGAGGCTATGCGCATGGGCTCTGAAGTATACCACTTCCTGAAGAAAATCATCAAGGAGAAGTTCGGCTTGGACTCCACTGCCGTAGGTGACGAAGGTGGCTTTGCTCCCAACATTCTCAACAACAAGGATGCCCTATTCCTTATCCAGGATGCTATCCAGCAGGCTGGATACACTGGCAAAGTATGTCTCACACCTCGGCAAAAAACATGATCCCTAGACATCTTTTTCAAATGTCATACATTTTCCAGATTGAAATCGGAATGGATGTAGCTGCATCAGAGTTCTTCAAGAATGCAAAGTACGATCTTGACTTCAAGAACCCCAAATCCAACCCTGAAGATTACCTTCCTTCAGACAAGCTCGCTGAACTCTACCTGGAGTTCATTAAAGACTTCCCCATGGTGTCCATTGAGGATCCCTTTGACCAGGACGACTGGGCAGCCTGGAGCAACCTTACATCTCGCACCACCATCCAAATTGTTGGAGATGATTTGACTGTGAGTAAAATTATATGTAAATTAACATGTATGATAAAATGATAAGTAATAGAAGAGCAAGAGACTAATGTTTTGGCATGCGTCAGGTCACAAACCCGAAGCGCATCGCAACGGCGGTGGAGAAGAAGGCGTGCAACTGCCTGCTGCTGAAGGTCAACCAGATCGGCTCCGTCACCGAGTCCATCGACGCGCACCTGCTCGCCAAGAAAAACGGCTGGGGCACCATGGTCTCCCACAGGTACGTTAAAAACATTATTTTATTAGATACACAAGTTCAAGACCCTATGTATTGTCGTGTCAAACGATATCATGAAGGGTGTTTTGATTTTTGGGTTTTCAATGTAAGATACATCTAATTTTGATAATTTCACCTAACCTGCCAAAAATCACGGCTTTTCTTTTATCCGTACTAAAATTATACAATATAATTTTATACTAATGCCGATCGCTATTAAGAAATTGGTTGTACTGTAGCTTTGGCCGCAGGTGGTAGTAGATGGAACATGTAGCTCTAGGAATTACACTTATCGAGTTCAATACTTCCTAAATGGTCCCCCAAATCAGAAAGATTTTGATAACATAGTTACGTACTGATTTTTTAAGAGATCCAATGATATCTCACTCGCTGAGATATAACAACTTTGTCGGCGAAATTTCAATGTATAACTATGCCAAATTACACCTTTTTAGTACAAAGTCTATGAGTTAAACCGCCGATCGACGGTCGTTACGAAACTAAGAGTTCCTAGTTTGACTTCGAAACCCTAAAAACGCGGGATATAATGAAATTTATTCATTCTTCTCGGCCGCTGCCATTGGTAAATAATTACTATTTATTTTTATTTTGCGTTGGCCTAGAACGCTCATTACTTCGCGGATTGTATTTACAGCAGTAAAGTTAAAATTTCCGAGCATGTGGGAGAAAACATTACTATTGGTAGGTATGCTATATGTAGTTTTTAAGATTTTACTTACATAATATGGATTGCATTATCTAAAATAAATTATTATTATTACCGATATTATTATTATTACTCGTATGCTCGACCTATTTTTGATCATCAATTCAAACGCACGGCACACGTGGCTTTTTTTGTATTCCAATTATGGACATAATCACATGAATAACTGAGGGCTGTTTATGTTTGGTTTTACCATTAAAAATCCCAGATGTTTTAATGATAATATTTGGTGTCTTCAGGTCCGGCGAGACGGAGGACACGTTCATCGCAGACCTGGTGGTGGGTCTGTCGACCGGGCAAATCAAGACGGGCGCTCCGTGCCGCTCCGAGCGCCTCGCCAAGTACAACCAGATCCTGCGCATCGAGGAGGAGCTCGGCGCCGCCGCCAAGTACGCCGGCAAAACCTTCCGCAACCCCGTCTAACACACGCGGGCGCGCACGTTCTGATGAAACACCCACTTACGTCGGATCTCCTATTGGGTGTATCGATCGCATAATGTTATATTGAATGGTGTAGTTGTTACAGCATATGAATAAGATGACAACTTTGTAACTTGTAATGTTTGTTTTTGCTGTAGTCGTCATGTATTGAGTGTATGAATCTATTTATTAAGATTTTACTTTTAAGTAAAATTTATTATGCTTTAAAATTCTTTGATTACTGTTCGTAATAGCAAATAAAATATGTATTAAAATGAAAGGTTTTTTTTTATAAAATGGGTTTTGGAATTAAAACGCATTGCACCTATATTGTTAACCAAGAGATGAAAGTGATTGCACCCAAAATATTTGGGCAGTGCAAGCGGTAGCAAGTGCGCCTACAGTTTGAAGGTGCAATTGAAGAATTTAACAGGTTAACTTTCTATTAAAAAAAACTGGACAAGAGCATATCTGAGCATGCTCAGTGTAGGGTTCCGAAGCCGTTACTTTCTATACAAAAACTCAAAAAAACAACTATAATAGTACATTGTGCATCAAGGGTAGTAAGAAGGGAATTACTAACGAGAGTGTTAGAAGCCCGACGCCGAATTTTTTTAGTGTTCCTCCCCTACCCGTAACGATTAACGTTATTTTCTCGTCTACCCCATAGTGTATGTGTCGTTGGATAGGTCTTAAAAAAATATTGAAGGTTTGCAAAAACAGCTTTTCGATTAATGGATCCGTTTATGAAATATTAAGCTTTAAAGCGCTAATTTTTGTTAAAGTCAAGTGTTCCCTAGATATCAATAGCCCATCCTTACCTACTGGGTTTCAGTCTCGAGTGGTGTTAGATATAACAAATACCTAATCCTGGCACCTTTGTTTTTGTTTTGTGTCGCTGTAGTTATATTTAAATTTTCACTAATCTATTTTAAGTAACATATAAGATATAAGTTATATCATATAATTAACCAATATTATGGGCCTGAAAAAAATTATCCTAATCTATTCTGTTAAATTATCCTAATGTATTCTGTTATAAATCTTAATAGCTTACAAACAAAACCCTTAATCGAAAAATTGTGTTCACAAACCCCCAATACTTTTGAAATACCTAGACGAGAAAAAAAATACATCCCCACGTTAAGGGCAGGGGAGATACCCTTAAAAAAAATCAAGATTTTATTTTACCACTTTCTGCGTGACTAATATTCTGCCCCCATACGGAGAAAAGGCACAAGTGCAGTTAATTTATTGAAGCATATTAAACTCTCATATGTTACAATAAGGTTGGAAGTTCAATACAATTCATATAGTAGTTGTGCCTTTTTTCCGTAGGAGTACAGTATTGTACATTTATGCTAAATTACAGCTTTCTAGAACTCAGAGTCTCTGAGCTAAGCTACGGACATGACGAAACTGAAAGGACTCTCCTACACCCGTATTCACAAACGTCACTATGAGGTCTCACAGTGCTCACGAACGCACAGGGTGGTTCAAATCGTGTCAGAAACAAAAGGTCAGTCAAACAGGACCAATCACAAAGCTGTATTGAACGCAGTGCGTTTACTCAGTGAAGGATCCCTTAAGTATTGTTTGTGAATACGGGTGTTAGTTTGACTACGAAACTTTAAAAATACACATTTCTTTCTTGATTTTAGTAAATTATTATCATACCGAAATTTTGACTGTCATTTTGTTCTTGTCACGTTTTAATAATGGTTTGAATAAAGACAGATTTAATAATTAATGGATGTATAATGGCGTGTTGTGTTCTGTGGCGTTATTATGACGTATCTGTGAAATTCATTTTACACTGTGAGAAAAGGACAGAGTTATGTAACTGCTATAGCTCCATCCCTTTCGCTCACCGTAAAATGAACTGCATAGTCATGTCAAAATAACCCCCCTGGTCCGGTGTACCGAAAATCAAATAACAATTCAATTACATAGGTACATGCATACATAAACTCACGCCATCATTCCCAGAGTGTGTTGGGCAGGGCTACAGAATTACCAACAACCCTAAAAACTTGTTAATAGTTCTGTAACTGTAACCTCATTTTGCACAATCAGGCTAAGATATTTACGTAACACCTGGCCATAATGTGAGTTTTATCGCACGCTGCGCGCACGGTAAAACTCGCATTGTGGCCAGGTGAAGACGTAAAATTGTGTACTCATCACGGGCAGTAAAAAAGAAAGCCCTCTATCGCATATTTACAACCCTCGCCTACGGCTCGGGTCTCAAATACCTGCGATTTCGGGCTTTCTTTCTTTTACAGCCCTTGTTAAGTAATGTACTATTACCAGTGTATTCTATTAGTGACAGGTTGCAAACCCATCGCCTAACAATACTGCAAGCCTTAACTCGCCTCTTACGACATCTACGGGAAGACATGGAGTGGAACATTACATTACATTTATTCATTTAATTTAAATATTATGATCATGAACCTTATTACCTATAAAAATAAAACCTAATACACTTATTTGCTGATGTTGATGTGGTATAATTGTCAAAATATATAATAACGGAGAAAGATTTAGGCTAGATGTGACTTGAGGTAAGCCCGGAGGGCCAAATCCACCAGTAATACGAGCTCCGCAGCAGAGCAACGACTCTGTTAAAAATTAAGTTTTGGGTAGTTTTATGGCACCTTTATTGTGCCTTTAAAACTCTAATACAAATTCGCGCTATCTAGGTTTTATGATGGGTGCCGTTTAGTTAGCATAAAACGCGTAGCATAGTTGTACATTTGCAGGAACGTGTAGGTACTATTTATCATTCCATTTTGCTTTTATGTCTGACATGTAAAATTCCATGTGAATCGTAGCTGTGCGGCACGGTCTTCATGATATTTATATGAGGAATAGAAAATCACATCCCTTTACGAGCTTATTCGCCCGTGTGTTATCAGAAGTACGCGTACTTAGAACCCGCTGAGTAAGTTCGTCGGAGATGCAACATATTTGAATTTTGCTCATAGCCGGTCTTGGCTCGTACGTCTGCCACCGCCACGATCTTTCGGCAGTCTGTGGGTGAGGTGTTGTGTTAAGTTAATCGAGTGTAAATTGTTTACTTTGGTTTAGAAATTCTAGTTAAGATCTAAAATGAGGGATTTTTAAAATGTGATTTGGTATAATTCCTTAATGAGTAATAACTCAAAGCTTCCGCCGTCGATGACATTTTGCGTTTGAAGTTCAACGTGTGTGTTGGTGTTTGCCGCAAACACTGCAGGACGCAAGCGCAACTATATGTTAGACGGAGGACGATGTATTTCCATCTCACTCCAACGTAGCTCGTGGGTCTGTCACCGACACGAGCCGAGTAAGTTCGCGAACTTTAAGATCGTAGTTTTCGGACGACGGCGTCCGATCTGGGGCCCTACTTTCAAAGTACGGTCCCAGTTCGGGCGCCGTCGTCCGAGTGCGCTCGGATTATGGGTTGCCACAATACGATTAGCGTCCGGGTAGGTACCTATCCGAGTTCACTTGGTCCAAGGCTTGGACTCCAAGCTGATCGTGTCAACGCGGCTTAAATGACTGACAGTCACATGTCACAGATTATACCATCGGATATGATGAAGGAGACGAAGGCAAAAAAATAATTGACAATGTTATGTCACGCTATTAAATAGCAAATTTCGTATGTGGCGTGATTAAAAATTTTCGTTCCTGGAATTGAGTTGAATTGAAATCAGTCTTTCTACAGTTTCATCAGTCAATTCTTAGTCAGTATGGTACGATTGACTACAGTGCTTGCACGCGTGCCGGTCATAAAGTTTCGTGCAGGCGGCGGTGGAGGGCCTGCGGCGGCGGCTGCCCGTCCGGTGGCCGCTGCCGCGCCTGCCGCGGCGCCCGCGGCCGCCCCTGCTGCAGCTGCGGCGCGTGCTCCTGGTGCCTGCGCTTTTGTATGTTAATGATTACCTACAACTTATCTAGGACGCAAAAACGTTACCAGTTGGTTTGACACTTGCCATTTGTTACACTTTCACATGACTACCTTGCAGTGATTTCAGCATATACAGTTTATAGTTATATATAGACTTCTCTTTTATCTAGACAAATGAACTATTCCTAAAATACTTTAGAATTACCTATATAATTTTACATTTTTAATAAATGCTTTAAAACTCAGCTCTGAGCAGCATCTTGCCTACATTCGTTTTGCAAACTTTCAACAAAACTTGTCACATTTTTATAAGGAAAATGGGTTTACATCTGCACCCTTTAATTTGTTGTGGCTTGGGCAAGAAATCTAGCTTTTTTTTTTTGTAGATCTTCTTTTATATATATGACACTAGCGACCCGCCCTCACTTTGTTTCGTTTTATGTCAGTTTTCTATAGCATCCATACTGTAACCAGTATTTAATATCATATGTCGTTATCGCGGGGGCTATAACAAATCTATCAAACAACACATATAATAGAATGTCTGTTTAAAATAAATGGAATATTCTGCCTATTCATTATAAGCCTCCTAGAAGTTCTTCATATCTAGCACAATATTTTTGCTGGAAAAGGTCGATCAAACTTCTCTTACACTGAGTAAACGCTTACCTCTAAGTCAACATGTCAACATGAATAAAAAAAAAATGACAAATCAAGTATTTTTCTCCAAAACTAGTTTGAATTTTTTCAATATATTATGTGTTCTATTTGCACTGAAATTTAAGTTAGATTGGTTTTTGTATGTTTTTTGTACATATCAAACCAATCAAGAATGACAAATATATTTGACAGATATATCTAAAGTAGCAGGAAAAGTGACTGAAAAGGTTAACGTTAGGATACTGTAGCATTTTTAAAAAAATATGTACTTCTAATCAAGTTAAGAATGGAGGTAGGAAATTAGAATGAAAATTGATACATTTTAAACTCATAGGTAATAACGTTTCTAGTTACGAGTGTTACTTTTGTTATTGCCTATTTGTCATAATCTTTCAGTACTGTCAAATCATTATTGCCCCCGCAATAACGACATATGTTTATTATACATAAAAACATTCTTGAACCATTCTATCTATTGCTGAAAACTGCATTAAAATCAGTTGTGTAGTAAACGAGCGACTTTGTGTTATACTTTTACGACCCGCCCTCGCTTCGCTTCGGTTTATGTGAGTTTTCTGTAATACCCGTACGTAAAACAAAGTTTATTATACATGAAAACCTTCCTCTTGAATTATCCTATCTATTAAAAAAAAACGCATCAAAATCCGTTGCGTAGTTTTAAAGATCTAAGCATACATAGGGACAGACAGCGGGAAGCGACTTTGTTTTATAATATGTAGTGATACTTGTCAAGATATAGATGGCAATTGCACCTAAGCAACCTATGAAGATGTTTTCTTTGTAATACAGTTAACCTCCATGTACTTTGTTTTAGAGGGCGGCACCAATGAGCACCTCGGCAATTCCTGATCTCGACCTACCACTCCGCTACCAGAGGAGGCCCCTCTCACAGGACGAGATTGATCATATTAATGGAGGAGGAATTGTTTAGTACATAAACTATATGCACCATTAATGTAGTACTACGTAGTCACATTTATTTATTTATTTGACAGTATCTTAGTCCTTTCATGCAGGTTTGCTATTTTCTCTGCAGGCTTCTGGCATATTTATGCAGTTGCCTAAACACACTAAAATACGTTTACACCGCAGCAGTGGACATATCGTAGGTCAAGATTTATCCAAAGTTAAAAAAAAAATGTTCGATCAAAATACATACATAATCAAATTAATGTTTCCTCTGATAATAATACCATTTTCTTCATTTTCACAAAAATAATCCGTTTCAAACACACAAAAGTTGTCAATTAAGCCTCACAGACTACCGACTAAAAAGACCTGAATGTGGCTTTTAAAATGTTTAAATCTGTTGACATTGAAAATGAAAAATGGTCCTTTCTCTCATAAGGACTTTTTCACACATGCGGGATTAGTCTACAAAACATAATGTAATGTAAAGGTGGGCCATCTAACAGTAGTATCCTATTGCAAAGCGCTTTGATTTCATTATCCTCTTATCATCTACAGCAATGTTAAAATATATATCAGAACTGTTAGTACCAAGGTGTTTCATTAGTATAACCTAAAGTTCAAGTTGAGTCCCTGAGCACAGGTAGAAACATCAATGCTAACCAAAGTCAAATGATTGCAGGAAAGTGCTGAAGAAAAAAAAATTGCATCACCAGCAGGAGCAATGCCCATTATTAAAGTACCAAAGGGTATTCTCAAGAACTGTAAAGAAGTTTTATCCCTGAACATTATTTTGACGCCTGGAAAGAGAAAGTAAAAAAATGGGATGATTGGATCTTTTATTAAAAAAAATAAAAATGTTTTTTTTATACATGAAAGCGACATGATTAGGCAGGCGCCTGTTTTACTTAGGCGTGTAATCCACGTATAAAATATATAGAACATAAATTAAGGATACGACTAGCAGCAATCTAATAATACCGAACATTGAGTTTCTCGCTCGAGATGGCCCACACCTGTGCAGCCGGCCCATCGTAGGCGCCATCGCAATTGCTCTCGAACTTGATGACTCCGAACTTGGCGAACTTGCCCTTCCACTGAGGGCTGTGGGGTAAACTTAGTAGAGCTTCTGTTATCGCATCCTTTATTTGATCTGAAATAGAACACGATCTAAGTACTTAGTATATTTAAATAAAAGTAAGTACGTACCTAACTAATCAAATCTGATTAAAATAACTTTTCTTTAATTTGATAAAAGAAGGAATTATAATTTGGTTAGTGTGGTGAGCGTCTGCCTAATAATGTTGAAGGTTCAGTTTTTGGCTCAGCTAATCTTTAATTTTTGCACTAAACGTTTTGATCTATTTACAAGATTTTATTTCTTACAAGTCAATATTGAACCAGTTCCGGTTATTAGAATGGGCTGAAATCTGGAATACACCCAATTAGCAATATTATGGTGCGTAAGAGCTGATCTGATGATAGAGGCGAAAGGTAGCAACGTCGTAATTAACGTAGACCTATCGAGTTTGAGCTCGTTAGTTTAATCTTGATAATTAGATGTTTACTATGCAAAAAAATAGTCTGCAACAAAAGCTGTCTTATAAATAGGCTTTGATAGAAACTTATTAAATACAAGCTTCTGCCCGCGACTTGGTCCACGTTTTCCGAGATAAAAAAGTACACCTACTATGTGCACTTTCCCGGGATTGCTATCTATCTCATTGCCAAATTTTATTAAGATCCAATCAGCCGTTTGTTGTGAAAAGGTAACAACGAACAAACGAATTAACTTTCGCTTATATACAATTATAGTATAAATACATTTCTGTAATAAATCATAAAATAAAATCTTTTGTTCTGTTTATTCTTTCTTTACGTTAGTAGTTATCATAACGTATTTTTTTAGGGTTTCGTATTGACGGTTTATATTCAGAGCTGCGTATGTAATTAAATTACTATTTGGTTATTATAGTAATAAAATAGGATCGTTATAATATACTTAAGTACCTATGTTTTATAAATAGGTACTTTGAGCAATATAATTTAAGTGAAGCAGTTTAACGAGGATATGGGTGCAGACTCGTGGTCACACCACTACTATTCGACGGAGCCCTGCCTGAGGCAGGGCTCCTATTTCTGAGCGATTTGCCCTTCGGGCATCTAAAGATACCTAACGAACCTAACCTACCTACTTTTGCGGAATAAGAATGATTTTTGTCGAATTTCCGACCAAAGCGAATAGCAGTGGTGTGACAATCTGGTGTGACCACGAGTCTGCCCCTGAGGATATGTACCTTGATGTAAAGATGAAAATATCGGAACGATATGTGTCCGTAGGTACCTACAGGAAATGTTTGTCAAATGCGAGTAGGACTTTCGTACCTACAAAGTTCAGTACAGACTCATTTAATTTCCGCTTTTATCATGACCGCGTAATGTAGCTAGGTAGGTACAGTCGCCTGCTGATAGATCTAACCGAACAGCGAGCCCATAAAAATGTGTTTCATTGGATTCACAAAAAAGACTAACACGCGAAAATGTCAGAAAAATGTGCTGTAACGGTATATTTTTACTATCTGCTTGGAAAAAAGTTCAAGAAGATGTAACTGTATAGATAACCAAAAAGATTTAAATGGTGAAAATTTCAGCCGTATCTAAGGGGACAAAATTCCAACAAAATTAGATGGGGTAGATACCCAAAAAGGTCTAACTATTTGAGAAAATGAACCTAATCCCAAGACGTTAAAGATTCCTATTTGTTTGCTACTTGAAACGCAATTAACAGCACAATATTTGCCGAACCATCGTACATTCTTACGAACCACCTCTTTAAGTCGTAGGTTTTAAAAAAAACAGGAACAATCACAAATCGGCCCTTTACTTTCGCAGCCACGTATCCGATCGAAAGGAAAAGAACTCGTGTGCATTAAGTATAAAGACTACTTTAATATCTAACTATTCGAGGTTGAGAAAGTAAAGGGACGAAATGCCACTAGGTATTGACATTGGACTCTCAACGTAAACATGACTTTACATGACGTTAGAAAGTTATTTATAAATTTTACATTAATCCTTATTACCAAGTTTTAAGACTCATACTAGGCAAATATTGTGCTGTTAATTGCGTTTCAAGTAGCAAACAATTAGGAATCTTAATGTCTTGGGACTAAGTTCATTTTCTCAAATGGTTAGACCTTTTTGGCTATCTACCCCATTCAATTTTGTTGGAATTTTGTCCCCTTAGATACGGCTGAAATTTTCACCAGTTGAATCTTTTTGAACGTTTATCCAAGCAGATAGTTAAAACATACTGTTACAGGACGTTTTTCTGACATTTTCGCGTGTTAGTCTTTTTTGTGAATCCAATGCAACACATATTTATGGGCTCGCTGTTCGGTTAGATCTATTAGCAGGCGACTGTACCTACTACAAATATAATAATATGTTAACGAGGCGAGTGGGAATAGACCGATAAACGCAGTAGTTTATATTGACGTTATGGTTGTTATCTCCAGGGCCTACCATTGTATTTAACCTCTCCTTGTTTCTGTAACCTTAATAATTGTTGACGCTATTAGAAGCTCTTAACCCTCAACCAAATATTGAGAAACTATTTCCCACTTAATTTTATTGTATTCATTTATTTTTCTGTCTTTTGTTTGTGTCTTAATAAAGTTTCTATTCCTTTATGGCGCGGTTTCCTAGAGGGCGGTGATTGACACCGTAATATCAAATAACATTATAGCGGCCGTAATATTACGGCCGCTTTAAGACGGCACCGCTATCCTAGGAAACCAGAGCTTTACTAGAGCTATCGTAACGTCCACCATTATGAGTACAATAAATAAATAAAATGGTTGAAACATAGGCTCTGGGCCTTCATTAACTTCTTCTGCCTTTTTCTTTGAATAGAGATTTAGCTCTATAAAACAATACAGTTTTTGACGTGGTTATCGTATTGTTTGTAGGTGCGTAGGTATCTCAGCCGCTAATAGAAAAAAAACTTCAACTGTCAAGGGAATAAGAGCTGTCAAAATGTTGACAATACGGAAACACGACAAGAGCAATAAGGTTTTACCGCGTAGAACTTGGGCTCAGGGCCATCTTTTCTACTTTGTTTTTACAAGCTTTTATTTAACTTGCAATGTATGTATATGTATGTAAGGGTCAAATCTTGCAAGTTAAATTTGATCCACTTGCCGGTTTCCGATGAAGCTGAAAATTTGCATACGCCTTTAGTTTTGATGACAATAAAATAATATAGTACCATTGAGCTGGTCTGATGATGGATGGATGGATGGATGGATGGTCAGGGTGGCCATAGGAACTCTACATTACACATAATAAACCCGTCGTGTTACGACTTATTAGAATCGTCTTGACGAGTAGGTGACGACTGTGCAAGAAAAAGTACAGTCAGCAACAAAAGCTGGTCCCAAAAATGAAGTTTTTGGCAGAATCTTACTACTACTACTGCAATCTTGTAGTTAATGACTTGCAGAGGCGGCTCTAGCTCATGTAGCGCCCGTGTCCCCGTGTGCAATAGGTATACTGTGGCGCCCTGTAGCCCGCGCCGCCCTTTGAGAGTTCCGGCGCTGTGAGCGACGTACCTATGCTCTTTGCAGGTGTCGGGCTATTCCCAGTTGTCCACACCCCTTTGTCCACACTGTGGACAACTGGGAAAAAAAAACCAGTTGTCCACAGTGTCTCGAAATTATGTGAACATTTCACACTCTTTAATTTGGCTCAACTGTGTTAGTTTTTATTAATTTACTTTAGTAAATAAACTATCGGCGCCCACTAATTACGCCCGTGTACACCCTGTACTATGTAGGTAAAACCGGCTCTGATGACTTTGCCGCCTTTCATAGTTTCCTGTCAGCTTATAATAAGTGCTAGGTATCATAACTTAAACAGGTAACCTGTCCCATGATTCATTTATGATGCATGAATGCGTTTCTTCCTTAGTCTGATTTATAAGTTCATGAATCAAATATGACGATGAAAATGCACTATTGTATGAGGACAAGAATCTGTTAACACAGCGGTAATGACAATGTAGAAAAAGGGATCCTTCTGTGTTTAGGTTTATAAGTTCCGAATTTATCATTAGTTAAAACTCGATTGATTCGATACCTGGTAGTTGCGCATTGACCACTATGGGGTACGGCGGCAGGCGGCCCAAGGTCTCCAGAGTTATGATATCTTTCCCGCCATCATGCATGTATTTCTTTGAATAGAGTAGAGTCGTCGAGTCGACTGCCGCCCAATCTGCTTGTTTCGTTAACACCATTTGGGCTGATGCCAAATGTGACCCGGATCCTGAAATTAATAATCATTTACGTGTATAATGTTTCATTACACGCTAGAAAGATGGGATACCAATTGTTTATGGAGATTACTTAGTAGCGATCCGAAAAACGAGGCATTCTCTCCTTTTCCCTTAAGCGTCTTCAGTACTATTCTGCTTCCACTGAGTGACTCTTCGTCGTTGTAGGCGAAAGTGCACCCGCGGAGGTCCAGTAGCGTATTCACGTTGTGTGCTCTGCAACAAGTAGGACACTTGTTAGAACGTTCCCCGCCGTCGAGCTCGTCTTCGAATTACGAACCGTCGACATTTAGTTATCCCGCGTGCTCCGTTAGGTAACTACTACTTTGGTCGAGCTGTTTCGACGACGAAACCTGCGACCAAGGCCACAAGACGCGCGCGAAAAGGAATTTAACACGCACTAGCGGGACAACCTAGGCTTCCCCGGTAATACATCAGGGAGCTCGCCGACGTTTTGTTTTTTAATTCAACGTCAGGCGTGACCGGCGTGTTTGGCTGCGGAGCGCCTCGATAACACTGTCTGTATTAGTTTAGTAGCCGAGGAGTGCATGTGGAATAGAACCGCTCTTTATCAGGAGCCAATGACACGACTGATAACATTCGACTTATCTATTTGCTTTCGGTGTCGACAATACCCGGAAGATAGACTGAAAGATGCTAGGTACTCGATAAGAATTATTTGATCTGTTGCAGAGTAATGAGTGATGCTACCTAGTCTACCTAACCTTCATCTAAAATCTGCTTATCCGCCGTACAACGCTCCCTGCGACAAGTCGCGGATTGGCGACCTTGCGGCCGGCAATGCAATAATATCGCTCAAGGCGACATCAATGATACCCATATTACCCGTGGTAGGTATAACTACTAGTACTAAATAGTACCTACTTGATGTACTTGTATAATATAAATTCTAGATAAAGTCTATGAGTGACTCGTAACTCATTCTGTTGCTGATTTCTTCTGACGGGACTTTTACCTGAACTGAACCGCTTAATCATAACGTGAGTAGGTATACAGTGTGGAAATTAAACTCGGGCCCTGGAGGGAAACTACTTTAAATCCTTAAGCTAGCTCATTTTATTTAAAGGAGACATTGCTTTATTTTTGAAAAGAAACAAATCTGCATTAAAAGATTTTTTTAAACTCGCTTGCTTCGCCCGGGACTCGAACCAACTAAAATTTAAAAAAAAAAACACTCTTTATTTTATTATACTAATCGGTAGTATTAATATTCAGGATAAAGTTTCTCTAACAAACATTTGGTCTTAAAAATAAAAATAATCGTTAAATCTAACATCAACTTTATTTTACTATCAATTTTGTAACACTTAAATTATTTAACTGATAAATTGTTCGAAATGAGCCCCGTCGTTCCGGCTACACAACATTAGTCGCCGTTGAAATTCATTTCTTGTAGCCTTCAGCAAAGTGTTGTGGTGTATGCCCCTAATAACATTTTCTACCGCAATCCTTAGCTCTTGAACGGTTTCATAGCAAGTTTCATAGTAAAATAAAGTTGATGTTAGATTTAACGATTATTTTTATTTTTAAGACCAAATGTTTGTTAGAGAAACTTTATCCTGAATATTAATACTACCGATTAGTATAATAAAATAAAGAGTGTTTTTTTTTTTAAATTTTAGTTGGTTCGAGTCCCGGGCGAAGCAAGCGAGTTTAAAAAAATCTTTTAATGCAGATTTGTTTCTTTTCAAAAATAAAGGAATGTCTCCTTTAAGTAAAATGAGCTAGCTTAAGGATTTAAAGTAGTTTCCCTCCAGGGCCTGAGTTTAATTTCCACACTGTATATACCTACGTACGATATGGGTAGGGTATCTACACTAGAGTTGCCGCGAATAGTGGTTATAGCGAATAGTCGAATACCTATTAATCGCCATTCACTTTGGCGAATAGTCGAATAACTCGACATTACTATTCGACATAAAAAAAACATTAAACACATTAAAAATATTTCTAATTTCTTCTAAGGTTGTGAGCAAAAGAAAACAATAAAGTTAAAGAAATCTGTTTCATGTTATACATACCTACATATACGAGTATGTAGTAAATTTAATTTTCAATTTTTAAATGCTGGCAAGTGGCAACCTTTTTCTTGTACATAGTTTACGGGGAATACCCCGTTTTGTTTTTAAATATTAATTAAAAAGCCTAACTAATTTAATTTCATGAATATGATAGGCACAGGCACATATTACAGATAATAATTGATAATGTGTATTGTTTTATTAGGGAAAATAATAAAAAAAATGTTTATTTTTAACTTATTAGTTTTTTTGTTCGATAAAAGTTTATTTTAAACGACTATTCGCCGAATAATACTAGCTATTATTCGGTATTCGACGAATTTCAAAAAAATTACGAGTAATGCCGAATACCGAATAATAACGAGTATTCGCGGCAACTCTAATCTACACCAGGTAGCTATAGCCTGCCGTAGCTAAAGTCTGTATCAACAACATTGGGCCGCGATAAAGCTGATCGCATTCCAAACAGAAAATCTATTAACTAATACAGACCTTACATTACGTGACAGTGGTATCCGTCTCAATAGTAATTAAGTATAAATAAAAAACCGGTTAATTGCCAGTCGGACTCGCGCATCGAGGGTTCCGTACCGCCGCTCTGCAGGTTTTTATTACTGTAGGTTCAATTTTAATTGGATTTCGAATCGAACCAGCGTAAACCTATAGTAGTATTTTTTGTTTTTCTTCAGGGTATTTGCTATACTCACCATACCAAATTTGACGCTTGTATGTCTTACCGTTTTTACGTTAGTACCGAAATGCAAATATGTTGAAAAAAAAAAACGTTTCTTGTATCGGGACCAGCTTTTTATTTCACTTTCTTCAGTCCCAAAGATGCAAACGCTACTAACGATTTTCTGTTCATCACTCAAAATATGTGAGATGACAGTTGGACCCAGGATGGTTTAACGTAACGCACGAGAATGTCATCCCATACCTATATTTTGAGTGATAGAAAACGTTAGTAGCGTTTGCATCTTTGCCTGACAGTACCGTGTGTTTTAAGTATGAAAACAAAGCTTTTTACATAGTAGTAATTTTTATTTAAGAACATACACAGATAAATTACCAGTCAGTTTTGGAGCGAAAACCCATCTGACGTTTGACATCTGTCAGTCAGGATATAAATATAAAACACCTTCCCCTCGAGACTTTTACAGATCTAAAATTTGTCTAGGCTTGACAATCCTACCGCTACGAGTAGTTTTAAAATTATTACTATTACTTTCCACAACATTTATATTATCGTTAACAGAATAATCATTTACATAACTAGAACTATCTTCCAACACCGTTCTATCATCATCATCTAACGTCTTAGAAACATTTTCATGATTTTGTGAGCCTGATACTGAACACTCATAATCAAAATCCAATTTTTCATTATAACTAATCGTATTATCCTTACTGTAAGACTTTTTTAAATGTTTACAATTTCTTCTTATGACTTTACTGTCCCCTTCTTTCTGAATGAAATATGATCTTGGTTCTTTACACTTGCCAACTACTTTGCCTTTTTTCCAAACATTTTCTTTGTCTGTTTTATAAACTATTTTATCACCAACATCATATTTCACTTCCTTTTTCTTGTTTACAGAATGATTATATTTAAGCGTTTGTTTTAACACCAATAATTTGTAAATATTCCTTTCAACTTTTGGCTGTAATAATTTTTCATTGGTGGGAATCAGAGTTCGAACTCGTCTGCTGTTTAAAATTTGAGAAGGAGAAGCCTCTAAATTTGACAATGGGGTATTATTGTAACTTAACAAATAATCTCTATAATCTACTTTGTCCTCATTAGCTTTCTTCAATAACATTTTACTGATATGTACAGCCTTTTCTGCCATACCATTACTTCTTGGATAATGGGGACTACTTGTTATCAACTTTATATCTTTAGATTTGTAATATTGATGACACTCATAGGAATTAAATGGGTTATTATCTGCTATAATTTCTTCAGGGTAACCAAATCTAGTAAAAACTTCCTGAAAAGCATCAATCACAGACTTGGAAGTTTTATCAGTAAGAGACCTTATCTCTAACCAATGCGAAAAATAATCAACAATGACCAAAAAGTTTTTTCCTGAGAATTCTAAAATATCTGTACCAACTTTAGCAAATCTTAGAACAGGTATTTTATGTGGCAGCAACTGATCATGTGAATTAGATGGGCGAAATTTTTCACAAGTACGACATTGTAAAACAAAGTTGTGAATGTCATTTGACATTTTTGCCCAATAAAATAGCTGTCTAGCTTTTTTAATTGATTTACAAATTCCAGGGTGACCTTCGTGTACTAAATGTATCACATACGATCTCAAAGATTTGGGTACAATAATTTTATTTTCAAAAAATGCTAGTCCACATTCAAAATAAATCCCATCTTTTAATTTAAAATACTCTTGACATTCTTTTTCAATTTTACTCTCTTCGGGCCAACCATTTAAATAATATTTTTTTAACATATTCAAAATAGAATCATTTTCAGTTTCTTTTATAAATTTTGACTTTCTTTCAGGTGACATAGGTAAATGTGCGGAGACAGAGTGCACAACATGCAACATTTCTTTATAATTTTCAGTAATACTCAGACTATTTCTTGACAACATATCAGCAAAATGCAACAATTTTCCAGGTACATAATAAACATTCAGATTATACATTAGTAGTTTTAATCTCAACCTTTTCAAGCGAGGAGAGCCAATTTTGCAAATAGGTTTTGTCATAATTGAAACAATGGGCTTGTGATCAGTTTGTACATCTACATTAGAACCATAAATGTATCTATGAAACTTTTTAACTGCAAAACAAATAGAAAGTAACTCTTTTTCAGTTTGGCTATAGTTTAGTTCGGTCTCATTCATGGTTCTAGATGCACATGCAACCAGTCTCTGTACATCTTGATCATCTTTTTGAAAAAGACAACTACCCAACCCACTCTTTGAGGCATCACACTGCAAAATTATTTTTCTCTTTGTATCAAACGGGGTTAGAGCTGGAGTTAGACATACCTGTCTTTTAAGCTCCGCAAAAGCTAGCCTATGAGCAGGCAGCCAAATAAATTCTGTGTCTTTCTTTAGCAGTTTGCAGAGTGGTGCCATCAAATGAGCCATATTTGGTACATATCTTCTAACATAATTAAATGAACCCAATATCCGTCTCAGTTCATCTCGGTTTGTAGGTTCTTTAAGACTCAAAAGTGACTCCACTCTATCTTTGTCAAGGGACATGCCATTTTCATTAAAAACTTGTCCAACATATTTTACCTCTGTTTGTCTATATTGAAATTTATTTTTGTTGAAAACAATTCCGAGTTCTTTTGCCTTTTTAACTACATTTAATAACGCATGGTCATGTTCCTCAACAGTATCTCCCATTACCAGAATATCATCAGCCCAAACAATCACATTTTTAAACTCACCAAAATGACCTTCGAGAACATCTTGGAAAAGTTCTGGTGCATTCATCAATCCAAAAGGTAAAACCAGGTACCTATATACCCCAAAAGGGGTGGCAAAACAACATTTCCAAGATGATTCCTCAGTCAGAAGTAGATGATGGAAACCTTCAGTCAAATCTAAAACAGAAAAAAATTTCTTCCCTTTTAACTTCATACTTAAATCCTCCAACGTAGGTAACATTTTAGGTTTCTTTACAATTAGTTTATTTAAATCGGAAGGATCTAGACATAGTCTGACTTTACCATTTGGTTTTTCTACTATAACAATTCGATTGACACTCGCATTTTCATTTATATTTTCCACTTTAACAATTGCATTTCTATCTACTAACCTTGTCAATTCAATTTTTAAGGGATCCATCAAACAGTTTGGCAACCTTGGTGATGGGTGACAAATTTGTTCATCTACACATTTAGTAGGAATTTCTACCCTTCCTGGCATTCTACCAATGCCTTCAAACACTCCCAAATTTTGTTGAATAAAATTTTCTTTGTCATTCTTATCAATCTCCACTGCATGAACACGTTTTACCAAATCAAGTGATACACACCCAGGGAGTCCCAGTAACATTGTATCGCAGCTCACAACTACAAAATTTTCATAACATTCCTTTTCTTTATATTTGCAGCATAAATTAACAATCCCCAAGGGCTTTATTTTATTTCCAGCGAAAGACTCCAGTTTCAAATCAGTGTTCTGTAAATTCACATTTAATCTTTTGCTAATTTTATCAAATATATTTTTGGGCATAATGCTTACTTCTGCACCAGTGTCCAACTTGCATTTAATTGTTTGGCCTCCAATCTGTATATTTTCATACCAATTATTAAGCTTTTTCTCAACACTCGACTTAACTGCTCCACAATATATGCTCTCACAGGACTCTGACTCAGAAACTCTTGCCTCCTTTACCTCCTGTACTTTGGAATTTCTCACTTTGCAACTAACAGCCAAATGATTTAATATGCCACACTTAGTACATTTTTTTCCAAAGGCAGGACATGCCCTAGGCCCGTGACGTTTTTGGCAACGACGGCAATTAAATAGCTCATTTTTCTTAACATTTTTGTACTTTGCTGCATCAATTTCAACAGTCGGATTCATAACCTTCACTTGTGAACGGCTTACTTCACTTGCCCTACAAATGTCCGCAACTTTGTCTAATGTTAAACCTTCTCTACGCAGCAAATTTTCCTGAAGGGCCTTATCCGCAGTTCCTTGCACTATTCTATCTCTTAGGAGCTGATCCTCTAGACTTTCCGTACTAGTATTAGTGTAGTTGCAAGTACTAAGCAATTGCCTTAGGCTCGTATAAAAATTTTCAAAAGATTCTTCAGGTGCCTGTCTCCTTTCATTAAACTTGAATCTTTCGAAGACATCATTACATTTAGGGTTTACATACTTTTCTATTGCTGCTGTAACCTTCTCGTAACATTGAAATTCTTCTTTGGTCAATTTTAGTGTGAGAATAATTTTCGTACTTTCTGGTCCCATCATATTTCTAAGCAGGGATAGTTTGACTTTATCACTTGCCTGTTCTTGGCCTATGCTCACCAAATAGTCTTCGAACACGAACTTCCAAAACTTCCATTCTGCGGCACAATTGGGGGCACGCATATCAAAATTTGGTGGAAGTTTAACTGGGTTAGCCTCCATCATTTAGGCAAAAATTTTTGAACTTGCACTGAAAACTTTCGCATTCCAAATGCGTAGATTCTTAAAATAGCGACTGCGCCATGTTTTAAGTATGAAAACAAAGCTTTTTACATAGTAGTAATTTTTATTTAAGAACATACACAGATAAATTACCAGTCAGTTTTGGAGCGAAAACCCATCTGACGTTTGACATCTGTCAGTCAGGATATAAATATAAAACACCGTGGACCCGTATCATGGTCGCCGTTATATAGTCGAGGATAAAGCATACGTCACTCTCGCACTTACCCACTGGTCAGGGGGCCTAATATGACTGCGTTTATCGCGTGAGAAAATGTAGACAAAATATCCGTCACTTTCTGATACGTATATAAGTACGAGAGTGACCGATGCTTTATCCCCATTTTGTCACGCGATAAACCCAACCATACTAGGCCCGCAGAAAGTGACAGTGTTTTATCCACATCGATAAACACGGCCATAATTGGCCCGCGGCGGTTGTGGCCGATGTGTATATAAAAAAAACCCTTTGTTTTTTAAGTAGGTAGGTATAATTTATTTTATTACCTACTTATATACTTTTTAGTGATCCTATTTAAGCGGTTATGTAATCTCTCTTCTCAATTAATGAGAAACTATATAAAATATATATCTATATAATAGATATAAACACAATCTGTTGGCCTCTTTCCCTCTCTGTAACCGCCACTAATTATTTTGACGTCGACGGTCATATACCTATTTAGACATATACTTACATTAGTTTAGACGAATGTGCAGGTTTACTCACGAGGAAACCCTACCGTCAGATCACGTTAACACAGAAAACACTACAACCACAGAAATGAAAAAACTAGGTCATAAAAGCAGAAAGTCAGACAGAGCTTGGAGACAAGCAAATACTTAATAGTTACTTCAAATTCAAACACATAACACCGCTTATATCTTATATCAGGTAGTTAACGATGCAATGTACATTGAGGAAGCGCTTACTTTTTGTCTCTGTGTATGATGACGTCAGAGAAGTAGCCGGGGCGGTTCTCGACGTTCATCTGGTGCGCGAAGACTGGCGTGGCCGGCAGCAGGCGCGCCGCGACGCCGCGCTCGCGCAGCCGCATGTACGCAGCTGCCGTCAGGAATGCTGCCACCATAACCATACACACTTGTCACTGCGTGCCACGATAGGAACAAAGAATATGCACTGCACTGCGCTCCTAGCAAGGTCACAGAAAAACGAATAGTACAAAGGCGAAAGTAGAAGATGTATACAAATAAACCTTAATGACATAGACAACGGACACAAAAGTGTATAATAAGGGTTGCGTTTTTCCTTACAAGTATGGAACCCTATAAAATAAATAAACTAACACTAGGATTCCAAATGACATTTCAAATAAATATCATGTTTTGACTGAGCTACCACGTCGCTTAGGAATAAAAGTCTCCTAACTAATAAAAGGGCTCAAAGATTGGTGCGAACAAAGAGATTTAATATATGTAGGTAGGTACATTTAATGTCTTTGGGCGCGAAGTATGTGCAGGGTATAGAAAGTTGGTTACCTAGTGGGTTAGGTGAGGGTGTCGAATCGAAATCACAAGAGGTACCTATAGGTAAATGATCTCTTGCATGTAATTGTGACATATTTGAAAGTTGACGTAAATTCCCTATTAGTTAGTAGGTACAACTACGTGCAAGGGTCCTTTACTTAAGTTTTTTACCAATAGGTACCTATAGTCTTTATTATTTCTAGCGAGCCGATCTTCTACACAAAGGCCATTGTTTGTGTACAATACTATTATCTTTCTTTGTGTCCGTAACCGCAAGCCGATTACATACAAAAAAGTTAGAACTACATTGAATGTCCATAGAATTATCAACCCTATCCTCTTAGTCCGTAGGTTTAAAATGTAAAGTGTCAGGATACAGATATGTCTTTATTATCTGGCGACAGAAGATGGTAATGTTGTGTAGGGAATAAGGCACTTGTCCCACCAAGAGCGAGTAAGCGATTAGCTATCGGCGATTTTCTCGCCCAAGAAACGAACAAAAGATAAGGATCCTGTGTTAGTAAAAGAGACACGTATACTAATCGTTCATCGCTGGCTGCCGGCGAGAACTCTTTCCACTAGTTTGTCGGAACAAAAATTATAGATCCCGTGTCAATAAATGAGACAAAAATATTACTAGTTGATCGCTGGCTGTACTCGCTTCCCGCTCATCGTCGGCGGTGGGACGAGTGCCTAAGACCGGTTCAAATAATAAAGACATGTCTGTATCCTAACACTTTACATTTTAAACCTACTGACTAAGAGGATAGGGTTGATAATTCTATGGACATTCAATGTAGTTCTAACTTTTTTGTATGTAATCGGCTTGCGGTTACGGACACAAAGAAAGATAATAGTATTGTACATAAACAATGGCCTTTGTGTAGAAGATTGGCTCGCTAGGAATAATAAAGACTATACCGACTTTGAATTCCAGCGGTCGGTCGCAATCACTTATATACCTACATATTGAATACAAGATGCTCCAAAATATCTGATTATGCTCTAATGGCTTTGATAATAGAGTCGAAAACGGGGATATTTGAGAACACTAATATACCGGGTGACTTCAAATGGGCACGTACCTAATACAAAATCTTTTACACAGATCTAAACTAAACCCCACTCCTAAGTCACATGCTGTTAATTTAGTAAAAAGTAATTAGTTTCAAAAATTTAATTTATACAATTTTTTTGCCTGAATGCGGTTATCTTACTACCTATGTTTAAATTAAATTGATAATATCAAATGACAGGTATGACACATTGAATTAGTATGACAGGAATGACTTGAATAATCCACCCGCTAGCCCCTTACTTATATTATAAACGTGGAATAAGCTTGGAATAGTTTATGCCAGCTTTGCCATTTTCTCAATTACCTACAGATAAGAACAAAGCATGGCATAAACTATTCCAAGCTTATTCCATGTTTATAACTTTTATAAGTAAGGGGGTAAGACTTAAAGTTTAACCGCTACACTCAGAGACGTCAATCAAATTCAATCCTTGTTTAGTGACGTGTTGTACTTATTATTCTATTGCTATAGTATAGCAAAGAAAGTGACAGCAGAAATTTTAATCAAGCATTAAATTTTATTGACGTCTCTGAGTGCGGCAGTTGGCTTTACTAGAAAATTAAGGATCAAGAAATGAAATGAAATAATTTATTCGTAACAATTGTTATAGGTCAGTGTACATAGTACTATCATAATTTGATAATATGCATTATAAATTTATAATTAATATTTAATTGATTTTTAAATAATACATTAAAACGAACAACATGTCGATTTATTATATAAGTATTAATATTTATTAGCCAGTGAGGGCTAGATCAAAATATTCGTCGTAGTCATAAAACAGACGCTCATGGAGCCATTTTTTAAGTTTGTTCTTAAATTGTGTGATGGAAGCCGCATCTATTACGGCTTTTGGCAGGCGATTATACACAGCGGGTCCCAGGAAATAGACGGATTGCTCTGTTTTGGCCAGCTTGTGTTTATCCGCGATTAACCGGTCCGCATGCCTATTACTACGCAGGGGAACCTAGGATTTGATCCTCGCCTCTTGTATAGGTCTAGGTTTTCATGAGTGAAGACCGCCACCTGGTACAGGTATAAACACGGGAGAGGGAGTATGTGTAGTTGCGCAAAGAAGTCTCGCGCGGGCGCGTCGTCTGGAGCGCCGGTCATCGCCCGCACGGCTCTCTTTTGCATGGAAAACACGCGGCGCCACTGCGAGGCTCGCGCCCACAGCTCCGTGCCGTACGAGAGAAGCGAATGTACAGTGGCGAAGTAGCACTCGCGCAGCGCCGAGCGCCCTGCCGTGCGCGCTAACCTCCGCAGCGCGAAGCACGCGCTACCCAGCCGCTCACACAACGACTCCGTGTGCGGCGCCCACGTCAGCGCGCTGTCCACGTGAAACCCTAGGAGCCGCGTGCAGGCCGCGTGCTGTATAGACGCATCGCCAGCGCGCGCGCTCAGAGGCGGGCTCCGGTGGCCGTTCAGTTGGAAGGTCAAAAAGCAGGTCTTTTCCTTGTTTAAGGCCAGGCCGTTTGATTGGAACCAATCATCCAACTGCCCCAACACGTCGTTGACAGCCGTTTCCATTTGGTGTTTCTTAGGTGTGGTGATAACCGCCGTGACGTCATCGGCGTACATAAATATTTCAGCACCTCGTATTGCCTGCGGTAGGTCGTTTAGCAGGATGCTAAAAAGCGTGTTCGAGAGGCATGACCCCTGTGGTACTCCCATGAAATTTTCTAAGTCTGAGGATGAAGCACGTCCTCCATCTCCAACGACGATCTGACTCCTGTTCGTCATAAATGACAGCACGAGACTTAATGCTGGGCCGCGGATGCCGTAATGTGCGAGTTTTTTGGCGACGAGCGAGTGGTCTGCCGTGTCGAAGGCGCGCGACAGGTCGCAGCACACGACCGCCGCGTGCCGGCCCGCCTCGCGCGCGCTCACTACGCCTCGCACCACCTCTCGTACGAGATCGGTGGTGGACCGCCCGGCCCGGTAAGCATACTGGTTATCGGATAAGATGTTTCCCTTGGCCCAGTAGGACAGCAACCTAGTATTTATTCCCACCTCGAAAGGCTTACTGGGTCCGGGGACTAAGGATATAGGGACGTAGGCTTTAATTCTAGATTTTTTCCCCTTCCCTTTATACAGGGGACACACTTTTACCCTCTTTAAGCATTGTGGAAATTGTCCACGCCTCATGCAACTGTTAAACAGATGCGATAAGACGAAGCTTATCGCTGGACTAGCGAATTTTAATAGGTTCGCGGGAAAGCCGTAGATGTCCGAGCTGTTTTTGGGCGCTATATTACATTTAAATATTTTAAGAATTTCGTATGGTGTGAAGGGTGTGAGCCAGATGGATGTATCACTCGCGTGCCGCTGGTGGGCTATTATGAGGGCGAGGCAGGCGCGCGGGTCGGCGACGGGCGCGCCGCACGCGGCGGCCGCCCCCACGAACTCGCGGTTGAGCGCGTCCACCAGTAGCTGCTTGGAGGGGAAGGGGTGGCCGGCGGCGTCCACCATCAGGTCGGTGTAGTCGACGGTTTCGCGCGACCCCCGGCCCAACTCCAGGTTAATAGCTCTCCACATAGCTTTGTTCTTATTTGGGTTGTCATGAATTAAAGAATTGAAATAATTGGTTCGCTTGGTTTTTATTTTGAGGTTATATAATTTTAATAGTTTAGTTGCAGTCTCAGCTATTTTTATATCTCCCGGATTATTTTTTGATAGGTTAATAAATTCAAAGGTCAATAGTTTTAGGTCAACGAGTTCTATATCCACCCAAGGATTGCTTTTGGGGTGCACAATGATGTTTTTTTGTGGTATGTGTGTTGCAAGTACGTTTGTTAAGATGTTTATAACCGTAGTCGCGAACTGGTTGCAATGGTCGCGGTACTTGTTCACTACGTCCAGCCAGTCTATTGATTCCAGTGCAGTGACAAAGGAACTCTTGTTTCTTTGACTAAACACCCGTCTAGTCACGCGCTGTCCCAGGCGGGCGCGCGCCGGCCGGTCAAGAAGGCTTATTTCAACAACTGAGTTAATCTAATAGGTACACTATTTGTCATTAACTGAGTCCCTATCAAGTGTTTTGTATTACGTACCCATTTTAAGTCACCTGTATATGTGTTTCAATACATTTAATGACGACCGAACCTTCACAATGACTTTGTCTAACTTAAATACCTACTCGTTACGTTAGGCATCCTACGAGTATATTCCTGACTATGTTATGGCATCGAATTCTCAACTTGCGCAACTAGTGCGGCCTATTCTATTAGTGGGTCAGTTAAATAGTAGATTATACACCGAGGGGATAAAGCACAGTTTTATGTCACGGGCGCGATATTGAATCCTGAACGTAACGAAGGACTCCAGATTTAACTCCCGAGCGCAGCGAGGGTGTTACGAGTTAATTCCCGAGCGAAGCGAGGGAATTAAGAAGAGTCCTGAGCGCAGTGAGGGGTTCAAGCGCGCCCAATACGAAAACAGCTTTATCCCCGAGGAGTGTACTCTACTTTTCTCACCTTTTGCGAGACAATAAAAAAGCGAGTCTACTAAAAACAGCGTTTTATTATAGTAAATTAAAATTAAAAGTGAAAATTGATATTTGATGTTTTCTTCAATTTTGATATATTTATTTAAAACTTTGCAGTTATCACCAATGTATTTTATTGCAGCGTCTTACAATACTCGCGGCTTTTGTTTAATTTCAAATGTGTTCCATTTAGCTTGCCGTGGCCAGCTCGATTTTAGAAAATGTTCGATTTTCAAATTAAGTTCGACGCGGCGGTGGCGGCGGCGGCGCCGCGCCCGGCCTTCGAGTATTAGTTGATCTTTTATTACGAAATTAGACTTTAAGGCCATTGTAATAAGAACTATGAAAAGTCAAAAGCGGGTTATAATGAGATTCAGTACAACATTACACCCCGGCTAAAGCCAAGGGCTTTAATGATTTGGTTTGCGTAAGGTTTGCATGATATGTAATTTGGCATTGTCGAGCAGGTGGTGTGAAAATACTTATTAATGTTGATTATGACTTACCTCAACTTAGTAGGTACATGTACAAAAATGAAAACTTCATTAAATTTCGATTTTATTTCTTGTTACCGCGGATTTTACGGTAGAAAATTAAATTTTCAAAACGAACTTTGCTTACCATGGACTGGAGTGCATGTGAGTTTATAAGAGTAGCTAAGTAAACAAACACGAACTTTGAACCCCTCGAATACTCGGTACCAAACACTATAATATGCGATAGCATCCGTACTTTAGTACAATTACTTATTAGGTCGTTAGATAAAAATTAATAGCTAGAGTGATTATGGAACGTCAACATGCAGTCAGTCGAGTCATGAACTGAGTCAATCTCCGGTCGTGGCGTGGTATAAAATCGAGGTGTCTACTACGTCGTACACGACACGTGGAAACTGCAGATACGTATCCTAATGTGCAATAAATACGGTGTGTTAGTCACGAATAAAACCGGTGTCAAAGCCGTTTATATACCGTAGAACTGCGTCACAGTGAAGTTAGAAATCGTATCGTAAGAGTTGTTAAACACAATGTCACTGTGACACAGTGCTATGGTGGGTCAGTGTATCATTTTGCCGATTAAACATAGATAAGACACTAGTGTCCCCTTGTTTGTTTCACCGACACTCATTTCATAGAACGTAATCTGTAACCTGAAATCAATAAGTACGGACTCAGCAGAAAAGAGCTCTATGAAACGAAAATTCTGCAAAATGATACTTTCTATGAAATGAGTGTCATCAAAACAAGGGCAAACCTAAAATACTGCTCTCGTGAAGATGCTTGTAGTTCTAAGTTATCTAACCGTCATTTGTTTCGAATTTTATTAACAGTCACGGCCGGTCCCTTCAAACTATTGTTGTTTAAAAATCCCGGCGTCGCTCGATTTTTCTGCATAGCCAACCAACTACACGCTCCGTGTTCCGTGTACAAACAGGGGCCCTACTTTGAAAATCGAAGTTCGGAGTTACGCTAGCTCGATTTGAGGCTAAATGGAGAGGGATGGAGTTACAGTAACTACGAAATTCTATTTTCAAAGTAGGGCCTCAGTCATGCGCAGACAAAACTGTGGTGAAGCTTATGCGTGTGGCACACGCATTACGTGAGGGACGGGCCGGCAAATGATTTTCAGTTCAAAACACGTCGGCCATAAGGGTTTTTAAGGTTCCGTACCAAAATGGTAAAAATGGAACCCTTACGGTGAGACTTCGTTATCTGTCTGCCTGTATGTCACAGCGGTTTTGTCAGCAACTACAAATGCTTTGGCATAGTTGAACAACTTGCTTGCCCGCATCAGTTTTAAGTAAAAAAAATAATAATTGAAAAGTGGTCTAGAATGGAGGTTTGAAAAATGAAAGGGGTTGATGAAGAGGTGGGGTGTCATATGAAAGTACTAAATCCGCACATTTTAAAACAATTCGAAGTCCGAAGCGCTAGTAGCTATTCACTCCATATTACCGACGTGTAAAAGAGTCCTCATGTGGCCAATTTACCTACTAAATATTTTGAATTTAGAATTTTTGAATTTTGATTATTATTATTTCGAAATATCTGTGATGTACTTTTTGATCTATAGCCAAAAATGTACAAAACATGACGCCCCCTCTTTATCTCCGAAGTTTGTAAATCAAAAAATTCGTGACGCAGTTATAGTTTATTACTTATTATATTTTATGGGGAAAATAAAATGAAGTGTTCATATTTACAATTTTTGAGAAATAACAAAAAAACGTTGAAAATCGTATTAAAATTTAGGACGACCTTATTGCAAACAAAATAAAGTTTATAACAAAATGAGTATTTTCATGTGCGGTTACCAAGCATATTATCTTACATGTATACGGAACCCTCAGTGCGCGGGTCTGGCTGGCACTTGACTGGTTTTTTTTTAACGAAATAATCAGATATTTTTTATCAGTGAGGGTAGGTTTGCAATATTTAGAAGAAGTTCAAAACGCTTACCTATATCCACTTTACCAGTAATGAAAGGGTCAGGGCGATCAGGAAACGGTCCAGTCGTTCGACTTTCATATTGAAGGGTCGCGTGGCAGCCCAAAGCCTGCTCCAGCAGCTCCAAGATCAGCTCGTACAGCTGCACCGGGTGCGTGGGGCACATGTAAGTCACCACGCGAAGTTCTCGTTTCTCAGACATGGTGACTTTACTTACAAGTACTTTATCGAAATAGTTCAATGCAACTAATCAGTCTCACTCCTGACAAAGCTATTTATGTAGTTCGTTTTGTTTATTGAAGTGAAATGGAACTGGTTGTACTTATTATCGTCGGCGGGCGATAACCGCACGCCGCGGGCACGGGAGACTCAAGCGGGCGCTTGCTTGAAGCGGGTGAACTCGCGCGCTGACGTCATGTGGGCTGCACGCCGCCGGCGCGTGCGCCTCTCCTAACCGGTGTTTGTATTGACTGCATGGGACAGCAAGGTGGTCCAGTTACTATCATCTTGAGCGAGCACATATTTGATAAACCTAAATCACCACTCGTTTGAGCAATGGAGGCGAAGTCGCTTGTAGATGCAACCATTAAGATATATGAGAATTTCTAAAAAAGTTTGTACATTTCATTTACGACTTCGATTTGCAAAAAACAATGCGGGTTGGTAGTAGGGCATGCAGTACCGGACCCGGTTCCGAGCATTCTATTTCCCGGTTCTAGGCAGGGACGGTACCGGGACTCCCGGTTCTCCCGGTTCATTTTTTTTTACCTCAAATCACTACCACTGATTGGTATTCATAATCTTGTGACGCGATATAAATACTATCGATAGGTATATGTACAAAATTTCAGATTTGTAACTTTGATTGTTTCTGAGAAAAAGTGAGTGTGACATACAGGCAGGCAGACAGACCAGCCCCCTATTTTACCATCTTGACGATGACATGTGACAGGTGACAATTCGGTATTCATGGCAAAGTCAACACTCGCGGCCATTTGCAACGTTAAAAGATGGCGGATGTGTAATTTGTTTTAGTTTTATTTTTTTGTGTATTTAGGTGTTCAAAGTTCTTTTCTGATAGTGATTTGTACTTTTTATGCCATTGTGTTGCACAGTGATTGAAAACTTGGACTTATTTCGCGTATCTGGCATCTTTCTTCTCGTTACAAGTGGACTCGAAGTGGTACTTAGGTTAAAACTATCTTGACCTCTGTCCTACAAACTACCGAACAACGTTGCCCCCAATCTTCCCAGAGAAGATTGGATTGTATTTTATTGCTATATTGATTTATACTTATACGAGTATACACTTGACACTGGCGAAATCACTAATTCGTGGAAACGCCATAGCCCGGCGGTAGTAGCTGTTGAAGTCGCCTCGGGGCAAAAAAAAAAAAAAAAAAAAGTCAACACTCTGATGCATGACTGTGCCTCATATTATAATGTCACCTGTCACCTGTCACTGTCAAGATGGTGAAAAGGGGGCAGGGCTTCTATTCAACACGGTAAAATCCTTTTTCTCAAACATGCTCGGAAAGAACGGTTTTCCGATTGAAATACAAGGACGGAAAGTGCCTCATTTTACTCCTAGGAGTAAAAAAACCATATGTAAACACTTTCCGTTCATGTCCATGTAGTTTATTAAAAGTGCTCTCTATTGCATACAAATCGAAAGGAACGTGAAAAAAATCCCGCACACCCAACTTGTGGGTGCAGTGTGGGCCGGCGGCGGTGCGCTGTGCGTAAAACCATCTTCACTAATACTCGAAGTTTTCAAACAAACATTATCTCCGAATTTTTCATGGGTTTTTAAAAATACTTGTAATGATGTATTTGTATCATTTCCTCGCATTATTTGAGAAAAGCATTATGTATGCCGCGGCGGAAACGAGGATTTCCTGACTCGTATTTTACCAGGCCGAGCAATAGCTCGGCCAGCTAACCACCTCGTCAGGAAAACCCTTACTTTCCGCGCCTACGCAACAATGTACTACTAATGTTTGATCTGCCATCGTATTGTCAACGTTTTGAAAGCTCTTATTTACTTGACAGTAATGGCGGCTGAGTGAAAAAGGACTCCGTAACAGAGAGGCTATTGCCTAACGCACTCTAGTACTAACTACTTAGAATAGAGGCGCAGTTTGACTTTGGAACCCTTAAAAGGCTCGCTCGCATAGAGAGAGAGATATTCTGTTTACGATCGCTCGCGTACAAAAAAAATCGAGCATTGCTATTGCCACAGATTTTCATATAAGTTACTGAGCGATGTCATTGTTACATACCCTTATAATCTGTGATGTGATTGTCACTTCAAGTGACTCACTTGTCAAATGCAGACGCTTTCATTTTAATCTGTGGCAATTATACTATTACTATACTATCGTGATACTATCTTTCTTACTTATTTTGTAGTTTGTGTGTTAAGTTAAATATTTTTCCGAATTCCTTGATAACATAACAAAATGGGCAAAGATGAGGTTCCAGTTAAGAAACGACGAAAGTTGAATTCCACACCGTCTACGGATACAGCTAAGCAACCACCGGTGGATGTTTATAAGGTTAGGATTTTGTACGCGACGTTTGAATATTAAAGTAATAATTTTATTATACAGATCAATCTTTAACTTATTTCCTGTTTGCAGCGTGTCGTGGATTTTGAAGAGGCTGAAGCTAATTCGCGTCCAGCAGACAAAGATGCCAATCTCTTTAAAAAAATCTGTCAGGATATCCGACAAATCTTTGCTGATATTTCTGATTTAAAAGAAAGAAATACTGAGGAGGTATGTATTTCAATGATTTGAAATAGTTGTAATTGGATTTTTTTAAAACATTGAATGTGAAGGTATGTAGAATGCATTAACTTTTGACTGTTTCTTTAAGGCAAAGGAAAAGATTAATTCAAAGAGAGTGGAGGCTTCGCTTATGCTGGTGGCTTTGAAGAAGTTGAACAGGTTGGAAAAAGTACGTACGCGATCTGGCCGTGATGCACTCCACAAGGAAAAGCAGAGGGTTGACTCCACACATCTACAACTTCAGAATTTGCTGTATGAAGCTGATCATCTTAATAAGGAAGTCACAAAGTGCTTACAGTTTAAATCTAAGGATGAAGAGATTGAACTTGTACCTCTTGATGATTTCTATAAGGATGCACCTGCTGAGGTTTCTCGTCCAGTAAGTAATATTCAGGAATAATATGAAGTACTATTAGAAGCATATCGTCAGTGCGCCTGCAATACCGCGTAACTAACAAATTAAATAAGTTGCAAAGTACACCTTAGCACCTAAGTCAGTAAGGTACGTTTTGCAACTACATGATTTTTTTACTTACGCGGTATTGCAAGAGCACCGACGATATTGTCCTTTGATAAATGGTACCATCTTGCATTACTCTCTTCAAAACAGAACTTCAACACACTATTTGTGACATAACTTTAATGAATATCCTTAATAATTACAGGAGACCACTAAAAAAGATGAGCATCAGTTACAACTTGCTAGACTAGAATGGGAGCTGCGCCAACGTCGTGAGCTTGCAGGAGCCTGCAGTGAACTTGTGGCTTCCAAAGAGCGAGTGGGTGCTGCTATAGCTGCTGCACGGTCCCGATTGGACGCCCTAGGTCCTCATCTTAATGATGTTCTCAAGTCCACAAAGCCACTTCAAGAGTGCCTAGCGTTGCGCTTGGATGAAAAGCGAGATAAATCCAGAGCAGCATCACTGTTGCCCTCACCATTATTCCTGCTCTATGCTAATGCAAGTGCCTATTCAGATGCACTTGGCGTCAAAACTGTAACTGTTGGTAAGTGCAATGAATGGTAAAAGATAAAAAAAAAAGATAAAAGATATTTATTCAGTAAGTAGGCCGCACGGGCACTTTTACACGTCAAGAATCTACCAGCGCTTCCCAAGAGGAGACACTGCTGAGAAGAAACGCCGCAAGAAACTGAGCAGTCAGTCATTTTTTATAGTGTACACAATAACACAATAACTTACTAAGTAACATTTTAATCATATCTGATTTTACAGGGATTGCAGGTGATGAAGATGAAGCAAGAAGGTTAGAACAAATTAACAATGTGGATAACGGATTGGCCCTGTCTAATGATTCAGACTCAGATCAAGATAACAATGATGATGATCAAAGAGAGAAGAAAAAACGTCACCATAGGGCAGCTAAGGTGTCTAAAGAAGAAAAGACTGAAGCTAAAAAGAAAGTGATACTCAGGAAACATCCTTTACAAGTGCAAGTCTCTGTCAAAGTTGAAGATAGTACTGCTCTGAATTTGGTTTTTTCATATCTTTTGCACCTGAAAATTGTTGTTGTAAAATTTACAGTCTTACTACCCAAACCTGTAACTGGAGTTTCTGCTGCTGATGTTCTCAATGGACATTGTATATTAAATGAATTGTACCCAAATGATGCTGGGAAGGATTCCCCACATCCTGCAACTTCTTATTTACTTAATGCTGCTGGGATATCTGATAATTTCCAGCACTTCATCCCAGAAATAGGTAAGCCATACATCTGGGCACAGAGAATGTGTGGTTTAGATTTTATGGCCTTGATGGTGGATGAGAAAAAAATTAACAAAGTTATACAACCCTGTCCTAATCTAAGTGTTGCAACTGTTGAAAACTTTATTTTGACTTTGAAGAAAAGGTTGAAATCCAGGGTTGCATTGATGAAAGAGTTGCAGGAGTTGGAATCTGGTAAAATAGTGCCAGCAAAAGGCAGCCCAGTGAGGTTGTCAGGATCTCTGACACAGTGGCAATCTATTGGCTGGCCTGAGTATAGTCAGGCTCCTTCAACACAGTTTTTGATATCCGAGGGTTTGGTGAACAGCAATGACATGCTGTACAGAGCCATTATCACAAGGCAGTCTGCAAAACTGGTAGCATTAGTAGTGCTCAAAAGTGATTATCCTAAGTCTGGTCCTATTTTCTCTTTAACATTATTTTGGAATGGAACACATCATGCAGGAATAAATGACGACATAAGAGACATTGAAAGGGTTATTAATACTGATTGGAGTTTGGAAGGCAAGCAGGCTAGTCTTACCACACAAATGACTAAACTATTAACTTGTCTTGACATACTTTTGGAAACAACTGGAACTTCAGAGTTCCCTCCAGATAAAGTTATGTTCCAACCTGTGCGAGGCAGGAACAGGGTGAAGCCTTACAAGTTCATTAGGCAAGGTAATGGAATATTTGTACAATATTAAGGGAAGGTAAGTTTAATTTGAGTGTTTTTTTAAATGTTCTCTTATATGAAATGGTCAGAAATTAATACAATTTGTGACAAATGTGATTGTTTTAATAACTTAAATCCTGTATAAATGGCGCTAATCGTTGCAATATTCGTTCAGTCTGGCGTTTACTAAAAAAACCGATCATGTACAAGACGGACACGACACACAAAAAAAATATGTAAAAAATTAAGTTTCTTGTATGGATTAGCGCAAACCCATCTCACCCTTGACAATTTTATAGTATTTGTAGTTTTTCTTCAGGGTTTGTGCTATACTAACCATACCTACCAAATTTGACGCTTGTATGTTTTACCGTTTTTACAATAGTAGAAAAATAAAAATACGTTCAAAAAAACGTTTCTTGTACCCCTTTTTATTTCACTTTATTTATACTTCCTTATTTGTAAGTAAAACTGAGGTAATTTATAACACATATGCTGGAAAAAAATCAACCCACTATATTACGGTTGAAAAGATCTCTGCCCTTTGCTTCGCTGTAAGTGCGCCGCCGGTTCCTATTCTCGGTTGGAGTAGTAGGGCCTTCAGTTGTTCCGCTTAATACCAAGTATGTGCTATATTAGCACATTTACTAATATAAAGCCGCCCAGTTCGGATGACCATGTAAATAAAAGAAATCCAAAATCATGCTGATAAAAATAAGTATTTATTAAAACAAAACAAAATATTTATAATACAACAGTCTTTATTCTTATTATCATAAAGCAATTAATATTATTTTTGAGGAAATACATAAGTAAGATAATCACAATTTTGGCAAATTAAAAATAAAATAATGTTTTTTTTGAGATAGTACACAGAAATTCATTCATATATCTTCGAGAAAACATGAAAACATAATTTCTATCTTAACCTAAAAATGCCATATTGTTATTGGTCGATAATGAGATCTCTATAGCATCGCATCTATATCGAGATTTTATTTCACAAAATCCTTTTATGTGATACGCTACATATCCGTTATGATTAAAAATGTCGTACAAGAGACGTGAATGGGAACAATGCTACATTATCTAGTTTGTTTTTTTGATTTTTATTTATTTATATACCCTAACATTGTGATGTCAAAAGAAATATTTTCATAATTTTGTCAGGATGCATGGCTCCTCGCATGTGAAGAAGCTTATTCTGATTAACTTTTACTAATATTAAACCTATGAAAAGATACAACCATGACAAAGGGATCCGACACACATCTAATCTACGTCTATCATTTCAAAGCGGTCACTAGAATTTGTCCAACGTCAAGGTGTTCCGGACGCCTACAATAATACTACAGCGTCATTATTTCAGAACACTTCCTCCAATGTACTTACTGCACATAAAAAAATATAATTCACTATTGCAATCTCTGGTAATCTTCATTACTAGAACGACTCTATAATATGTCGACCTTTAATTGATATTATTCACTTATTCCTTTTATACTTTTTTTTATTTATTAATAATTTTCTCACTGCGAGTCTGTTAAGACAACAAAATAAAATCACTTCTCATTTTGCGTCTGTTACGCTTACTACTATGTCGCTGGTTGCGTATTGCATTATGAGATCCCGGCCTCGAGTTTGACGTCCATGATCTTGCGCGGCCCCTTGAGGCAGTTGAGCCGCCTCTGCACCGCGTCCCGGTCTGCAACGACACGACACGTTAACACGACAGGCACTACACACCATGCGCTATTCCTTCATGCATTACAAAACAATAAACTTTATTGAAAAAATAACCTGTTAATATTTATACAAAGTAGTAGGGGATCTGGGGCTCTATTCAACACGGTAAAACATTGCTTTTGACGTGATATGGTATTGTTTCTAACGCGGCCTCCGTTACTATCAAGTTAATAAGAGCTATGTTAACGTTTACGATAACACGTCAAAAGCTCTTGTTGGCATCGTACCAATTATTTCGATTTGCTTTCTTTTAAATTGGCCCGCTCTCTTAGAGATTCTAAGATTTACTTTTGTTTGTAAATAAAAACAAAGAAGACCAACGTCTGCTAACCTGGGAAGACCTGGGTCCCGCGTACAAACAAATTGTATACAATACAGCCATTGCAGTAGACGCATGGCATAGGAAATAAAGTAGAATTTCTCGTTTTTATGACCGACGATAAATTAGAAAATTGACTTTATTACTGTCACAATAGGTTCACATTCCGTTGGCAAGTTTCTTTGTATGGTGGGTTAGGAGGACAATGAATGCAACCACAGTATTAAAGTTTGTCGTATCAAGGATTTGTTCGGGTACAACCACTATAAACAGTTGTGTGAATATGTATTAGGTGACAGCCCCGGCGTGCGCCAGCAGCAGTAGGCAGGTACGTACACTTGGAGAGCGTGGTGCGGTGGTGCGGGTGCAGCGGGTGGCGCTGCACGAGCGAGTGCAGCAGCACCTGCGCCGACATGTAGCGCCGCTCGCACTCCTTCATGTCGCCGAACAACTCCTCGATCGCCGCCATTTGACACTGAAACAAAAGGAAACCGATATCAAAATATATTTCCCAACACAAGCCTAAACAAATCGGGACAGAACAATAAAAAAGTAATAACTATTTATGCCCATAATTTACATCGGCATTGTATGAAAATCATATACCTCGACAAGTTAGGTGACCAGCCATAAGGCAAGACTCATCAATCTCATAATGCTTTTAACCTTTAAACTAAAACAAGCTGAATCTAATAATAACTTACCAACTCGATCGCATGTTCGTAGAGTATTTTATCGCAGAGCGCGGGCGTCACCCCCGCCTCGTGCAGCCTTCTAGACTCGTTGACGATCCATTTGTACTTTCCGTTCATCAGGGATACGACTGCGTAAAAAAAACAATTAATACAAGATGATCGTATTTATGTAGCGTCATGGTGTCCCTATCTAGAGAATTATTTATTTTTAAAGCTTTGCAAACGACTACACATTACCACACAAACATGGTAAAACAATGACATCACATATAAAGAGTTCGAAGCGACAGGTAACATCCGGTCAAAGTGCTAGAAGCTCATATGAAACAAGTTGCTATTAATTTGTGTAGTCGATACCGTTCTTGATGGTCCAACATGTCGTCCCGGAGTAAGGAGTCAAAGAAATATATTCACATACTATTGAAACTCTAGTGCTGTGGCGTTATTAGGTCACCTTATTGCGACAGGGTTCTGGTGGTACGTGAATACACTTCGTCGACTGTACATACAGAGTACTAGATGTGTACCTTGGCGCACTTGCGGCGTGGGCTGCAGCGTGCGCTCGCGGTAGTGCGCGGCGGCGAGGCGCAGGCCGGCCGCCAGCGCCTGCATGGCCTGCACCAGGAGCCCCAGGCGCACGCTCTCGTTGCACCTCTCTGCAAGACCCAACAGTAGCGTGTAAACATAGAGATCTAATAGATTGTGATCAAAAATATATAACTGAAACTGTCATCATCATCATCACCATCATTATCATCATCACCTTCATCATCATCATAATCATCACCATTGTATAGGGCATTGTGTGCCACAGTAGACCTCCGGAATAATAGGGTACAGATGTAGTGAATAATCCTTTCCCATCGTTTTTGGTCGGAGAACTTCGTATTTATCTTGCTTTCTCAGTTGGCTTATTGATGGGTAGGTATAGTCTTTATTATTTCTAGCGAGCCGATCTTCTACACAAAGGCCATTGTTTGTGTACAATACTATTATCTTTCTTTGTGTCCGTAACCGCAAGCCGATTACATACAAAAAAGTTAGAACTACATTGAATGTTCATAGAATTATCAACCCTATCCTCTTAGTCCGTAGGTTTAAAATGTAAAGTGTCAGGATACAGATGTCTTTATTATCTGGCGACAGAAGATGGTAATGTTGTGTAGGAAATAAGACCGGTTCAAATAATAAAGACATGTCTGTATCCTAACGCTTTACATTTTAAACCTACTGACTAAGAGGATAGGGTTGATAATTCTATGGACGTTCAATGTAGTTCTAACTTTTTTGTATGTAATCGGCTTGCGGTTACGGAAACAAAGAAAGATAATAGTATTGTACATAAACAATGGCCTTTGTGTAGAAGATTGGCTCGCTAGGAATAATAAAGACTATACTGAAGCTAATTGAGAAAACTAGATAAATACGAACTAATCCGACAAAAAACGATGGGAAAGGATTATTCACTACATCTGTACTTGCCTGTGGTTATAATAAACAAAGATTCTTTGCATACTCGTATAGCTAGTTTTAATTACGAGGATTATGTATGATTATAATTTTTATTTAATTTATAATAAAAATAATATATAATAGTATATATTTAGTCGTAATTTTATTATTTAACTTATAATAAAATAAATATTTTTAATCTATATTGAAACACCAATCAGATTGCGTGACGTCATCTTACATATTGTCATTTTTATCATACTATCTGTGTCATCAACTCGAGACAGTGACAATTGTGACAAGTATTAATTCTGTCTGCGTTTACCGTAAAAAAATTAACTTTAGTCTACTTGCGAAAAAACTTACATTATCTATCTCATACCTACTGCGTTAGCCGTTAGCAAAAACATTGGAATGAACAAAGATCCAGCTATGGCGTCTTTGGTGAACACATTTACCAAAGCAGTGTCAATTTGCCGAAAATCGACACAATAATGGTAGCAATTTTTTTCGCGGCAAATCGAGATTTTTTTGTATTATTTACGCAGCTAGACACTACACAATACTGGTAATAAGATTTTAAACTCATATTGATGTATCATATCATAATTTATAATACTGCATTGAATGGATAGTCGGTAAACACAAATACAACCCCACTTTTTGAAGTTTTAAATTGTCCGTTGGGTTGAATGACATTTGACATAGGTGTAACATGACGTCATAACGCAGATCATACAGCAAGATGTCGTTTTGGCTGTAAAGAGTATTAATGCTATTATTTATTTATTGATTTATAATTGTTATCGGGTTAATATCCGTGCGAGTTTTTTTTACTAACATAATTATAAGTACTTTTCACTAAGTAGGCAAATACCCTATTATGTAATTAACTAAGAGTAAGGTAGATTACAGGTCAGCACAAAGTGTGCCTATGGGTACGGGTGATCTACATGAAAGGACGAAGATAGCTAAGCTTTAGGTAGACTACACATGGTGCCGAGCACTGACCGTCAGAGACGTCCATGAGCGCGGCGAGCGGCGCGCCGCAGGAGACGGCCAGGTCGGCCAGCAGCTCGCCCAGCATCAGCACGAAGTTCAGTTGAGAGAACACCTTGCTATGCTCCTCCTGTGCACAAAAAGAGACCATTATATAGGTACTCGAGGTATTTTGACCTCGTTAGGAAAAAGGGCGTATGTCTCATAAAACCACGGAAGTATAAATGACCTTATTTCTTAAGGTAAGGGGTTAAATTTGCTTTGATTATTAAATTGCGCATTTAGAAGGGCAGTGTTATCGGCAGCTTAAAATAAAATATTACGTTTGCGACGAGGCAAGCGATAAGCGCCTATTTTTAC
>OZ014443.1:12045887-12104478 GCA_963966035.1 Acleris laterana | reverse complement strand
TGATGGTTCTCGATAAGTTCCGTGGCTTTTCAAGAGCTAAGTGAACATGTGGAAGAATATGTAGTGGTCCCTACCGGACGAGGTGGGCTTCTTGCTGTGTGCGGCGGCGAGGGTGTGCAGCACGGGCGGCGGCGCGCGCGGCGCCGGCGGCGTGCGCCCCGCGCCCCCCGCACTCCCCGCGCTCCCCGCGCTTGGCCCTGCTGGACCAAACCACACTCTTAACAACGACTCCATCATTATAGTAACACAGTATTTTAGACATAGGCTCGTAATTACCTATACTGTAATTGACATCAGGACATCACACATCGGGGCGTTTTGTAAAATCTTACCCGATATTTTCCAATTTATTTAGCCTTAAAATGTAACTAGTAAAGCGTGCACCTCTTTGTTGGAGTCGTGACGACGATCACTCGGGCATGAGGTTGTTAAATTTAACTTAGGACCGTATTCCGTATAACTAATCTCAACTCTAATGCTCGTCTCGAGATGCGTCAAACATGTCAGCTTTCTATGGCTTGACGTTTACTTTGACGTATCTTGTGACGCGCATCTCAGCCAAGATGAGTTTATTAATACGGGCCTTAGACGTGAAAATTTCATGCTTTCAATCCAGGAGGGCTAGCATAAGTTTTTGTTTCTATCTTGTCTGTAACGATAAAGACGCACTGCGCGACAAGCGAGAAAATACAACTTGTGCTAGCCGTGCAGGACGTTCATGCCAGACGTATAAATGCGAGTGACTGGTTATAAAACGGTTGTTTACACTTTTGGCATAACGGAGAATGACAGGTAGATGTACAAAGCACCAGTACTTTAGGATTGTTAAATCCCAGTAATTTGGGTCTTTAAATGATTCTTTTAAAAACAGCTCTGCTTATTCTGGACGCATATCTAATCATACGGCTTTGCAAAATATTTGAATCAAGGACTCAAAAACGACGCATGCATCATTTTTATCGTTTCTCGATTATCATACTCGTATCACGAGAATGCAATCGGTAGGTCAGTGGTAGATGCTTTCACGGCACCCTTCGACACTTTTATTGCAATCACAACCAGTTAAAAAGGTAATGCATAATTAAATAACAATTGTCTCAAAGTTATTGAATTTTCGCGACTAAAATTGAGTTGTTAAAGATTATATATTTAGGTCACGCACATACAATACAATATATAATAGGTAGGTACAGTCACGAGATTTAATTTGGTACCCATCTTAGGTCCAAAGTCAATCTGACATTCGACAATAATAAGGTTGAGTTTCCTAAAAGTTATAAATGATTTGACATCTCTGATGACATTGACGACTTCAAGCATATTTTTCTTGAAATGGGTCCCAAATTAACGCTCGTGACCGTACAAACTAAACTATTTAAACAAAATGGTACATGAATCTAATGAAACTAATGCACAACTTAAAGAAACAGTCAGAATGACAAACAAGCGAAACCCGTCATAAAGACCTGGGCTTTATACCTAACAGTGAAACATGCTAGCAATAAGGAACATTGTTAAAATACTTTCTACAAATAATTTCATCACAATTATGAATCGAATCGACCCCATATGCTATTCGCACCAGTGGCATTACAAGTGCAATGACGTTACCCAGATAAGATAGAATCGATCGTCGTGAGCTCACGTCAAAACAAGTCATCAAAATCGCGCCCCGTGCACAAACAGAAGAAAGCTGATTAGTGGCAGAGAATGTTATGTACCCTGGTCCTCCAAAGACTCTTCTAGGTAAATCTCGGTAACGACTGGGGCTTCTACATCGCTCTCCAATATGTCAGGCAGATCCGAATCCAGACCTGAACAACATTCACACACGTCACTATTCGGATTAATATTGATACCGTGCAGTTTTACCAGTAAGATTTGTCATAAGGTATGATAAGCTTACACATCCGGTCCGGTGTTTATCTACAATTGCACTGAGCAATTGAGTAAGAAATGATAACGGAATTGTGAAGAATGGATAAAATGAAAATGAAATGTATATAATAAAGCCAACAATAACCTACAATATTTGCTAGTCTATCTATATAATGTTGGGATTCGAAAGCGAAACAATGGAACAAGTTTCGATTATACCTAGGTCAATGCAGGCTGAACCCTATGAGCCCGCTTATATAAACAAATAGGTATTACATTTGTTTCTTTGATTTTTTATAAATACTACATTTACACAAGCCATGCGACGAAGTTCAGTTATTTAAACGATTAATCAGTTTCATGTATGCCTCGCTTCCTAGTTGTGTTGTGTTTAAAATTCCGGCTGTCGCAGAGATAAACCTACATTGACCCAATGAAAGTCACTTTGTTTAATGACAGAATCATTAAAAAAAGTAATAAAATAGGTGTCATTATTATATGGCATTTTTTTATGCCTGGTTTGGTGTCACAGATATATGGAGTCATGGTTAGTATAAGTATAAGCATAAAGGCAGATAGCGACCACGTCTGACGGAATTCTAATTTAGCTTACTTGTGTAGGAGGTGGTCCGAGGTCGCTGGTGGAAGGGGTGGTTGAAGAAGGCCTCGAAGGGCATGCGCTCGCGCGGGGAGCGGCGCAGCAGCCCGATCAGCAGGTTGCACAGCTCCGGACTCGTGCCCGCCGGCATCCTGCACGAAACAGGAGGAACTTTATATTTACATACATACACCGATACTCTGTTTCCCAGAAGGGTAAGCAGAGACCACTTCTTATAACTTTATATTTAAAATAACCAAATAAAGCTAAAAATAAAAGTAACACGAGGCATTGTCAATAGCAGCTAGTAATAACAAGAAATAGTGGGTATTCATTGTTTGCGCTTTCCATTATTTATGTTACATTAGCATAAAATATATTTTTAACGAATATAGTAAAACCAAACAAATACTTGTAAATAACGAAACCTTTAAGTAGGATCAACGTATGATGACCTTTCTTAGGTGGAAACATAACTTACGCATTTACCTATTTAAATTCGCGCATCAGAGCCGACCTTGATGGCGACGTTTGAGATAAGTTTATAAAAAGTAAACAAAAAATAAATTGTGCATTATAAATATACCTTCGTTAAGCTACGCTTCGTTTTTATTGGGTTCTTAGAACCCTCATTACCAAGCGACACAGCCTAATATATATTTTGTAAGTTGAAATTGGAATTGATACTGAATAGTAATCGTTAGTAATAAAATAATATGATGGAGAAACATCAAAAATATGATTGGAAGCAGATAGCTCTTAATTAGACGCGCGGTTAATAAAGAAGCATTGAACATAATGTTTGTATTCACTATCTCAATATACAGCAGTAGAGTAGTCAAGTAGTTCCTTACTTAGGCTGAAGGTCGATGCTGTTCTCGTAAAAGGCTTTGAGCTCGTGCGGCGTGGTGGCCTGGAAAGGCGCCTTGCCCGTGAGGCACTGGTACACGATCGTACCCAGGCTCCACAGGTCCGCCTTCGCGTCGTACTTCAGCGACATTATCACTTCAGGTGCCTGAAGATAACATCTCGTCAATGAGCATTATAATGATTTTATGTGAAGTAGTGTCAAATAAAATGTAATTACCATGTACATAGGAGACCCGCAGAGAGTGACGGCCATATTGCCTTCTTCGAGGAACCTCGCGAAACCGAAGTCAGCTGTTTGAAAGATAAGAAAAGAGGTTAACATTTTATCCTTTATACCATTATAACTTCGTAAAGGTAGATTCTAAATAATACAGGTTTATCAAAATCACATGACCAAGTAAAGGAAATTAGCAATTAGAAAAATGTGACATGTTCTTCGTAGGTACATTACTTACCTATACTTCAGTAGATATCGTATCTCAAGTATCATGACAGATCACGTAATTATTTTAACGAATACTTGTATACATGATAAGGAACGTTGAAAGTGGAGCACAATGTAAAAGACAAGAAGAACAAAATCGTTTCGCAAACATACCAACTCATAAAATAGCAGTTACATGAACAAAGAACTATTTAACGAACATCAAATAAGCATTCTATCCTGGGAAAATGTTGGATTTAAGACAGTAGATGGAAATAGTGCTTTTGTTTAGTGACCTGAGGTTAATTGATCGGTCAGTTGTCTTTGTTCTAATTACGTCGAGAACGACCCACATTGACCACAGAACCGTGACTAGTTTTTCTCTTTTAAACCCTCGACGTATCGAGTGATACATAGTTCACACGACTAAAAAATCAGCGTATCAAACTATTCGTTTAAAATTGTAGTAAATTTCAGCGGACATAGATTTCGAACGCTCACATTAGGTCGTGCCAAGTCACTCTTGCTAGTACAGTCGGCAAAAAAGATTATCTTAAACACTAACTTGTTGGACTGTACACAAGTGTACGCATTTACCAATTTTAAGTGTAATTTCGGAGGGATGCGGTGTGCGAGGCGGAGCCACGCTGTGTGTCAGCAGGATGTTCTGCGGCTTGAGGTCGCGATGCACGATGCCCTTGGCGTGGATGGCGCGCATGGCTTCCGCCAGCTGCCGCAGGAACAGCCGGATGGTCCCCTCGCTCAGCAGACGGTTCGCCTGCAGGTAGTCCGCCAGGTCGCCCCCGTTGCAATACTGCAACACAGAACCTCACTTACACTTCCATACCTATCCTGCGACGTTCAAAATATGTATAATAAACATACGAGTAGCGAGACTCGACTCGATATATAGGATCGCATTTCTGCTGAATACGGTCAAAACATAAAATTCAATGGTGAACGCGCATATTTAAATGAAATTGGTAATTCGGTATACAGCAATACGATTTGTAATAAAACTTTTATGAGCCATTATTATAGTGTGATTAGAATAATAATTATCAAATAGCTTAAAAGTCATTACGTCAGTTACTAAATAAGAGTATGCAAAGTGTGTTCATTCCATTCGTAGCATTCTGCTCGTACACATGCAGTTCGGTAAACAGTGAATTTATAGCGAGCCGGTTTCAACTTAATGTGTTAATAGGCAGTGTCGTGAAAGTCATAAAAAAGTAATTCCTGATAACTATGATAGTGTCCGATTGAATAGGTAAAAATATGTTTCTTAGATAGATAACGAGACCGGTAAGATCAGCCTACCACGTGGTAATTCAAATAACGATATTTGAATCGGATACCTATATTTACAACCGTGTGTTATACAAATACAACCGTGAACTAAGATGACATAAAACAATAGTTTAAATCGCGTCGAACGTACTTTACAAATTAGCAACTCGCGGTGAAGCGCTTTTTCTTTTGATACGCGCTATCGGGAAACGATCGTTTCGACATTAAACATCACGTTCATCTACTTTCAGGTGTTTCTGAAACTTGATAGTGTACAATAGTAAACACATACGCAGGCGCGCCGTTATCAGGCCTGATTCGCGATAAGCTTCGCGATGGCAGTGGTGTTCTTATCAATGTGATAATAGTTATAAGTGTCAGTGAGCTATGCGCCCTGTGCCCCGCTGGTGCTTCTGCCGCGTCAGGGAACAATCCTGAATTTAACCGCCTCTCTGTAGTGATTGTTTCGAGTGACCATGAAACCGAAACACATTCACCTTTGGTTTCTTGTGCTTGTTGCGTAAGTATTCTCCTTCTACATTGTTTCTAATTAAATAGAATAAATCAATACATTACTTCATTATCAGTGTACCAGGAATGACTCATTAATTGATTAATACCTGTTCAGCCACAAGCTGGCATTTGTTCCCTTTAACATTCCGTAATAAAAATGCGAAATGTATCAATTCGTCATCACTCATCAACATCATCATCAGTCTCTCTCTTTACCAACCAACAGTAGCTGTTCGAAAATTAAGTCATGTAGAAGGTACTCGAAGTTATGGTTGAATATATTCCTATCGCACTTCAGTTACTGGTGACCAAGTGTTCTAAAGGATATTAGTTAAGACAACGATCGTTTTCCTGATGAGATGATATACATATTTAATTAAATTTTACAGATTTTTAACATTTCATTTATCATTTTACTTATAGTTCCCTGCCTAACAATATTTTTGCAGATCCTGGCACTTTGTGACGAGCCACGTGTTCAATTACAGCTAGGGTTCCGTTTATATTTTCCGCAACACCTACATCAAACCACAAGTTTAATTTTATTGCATAGGTACTTGAACATGTAACATTAATATATGACAAGGATTCAATTTAACCTTAAAGTGCTTAAAATACTTTTGGTACCTAATCTATCGAAGCGTCAGTTATCTTATCCTTTTGTAACATAAACCGTTATCAGCTATACTTGCTAATGAATAAACAGGTGTATTCGTACGCTTAATTTAAAATTTATAACATTTTATGGTGAAGTCTTTTCTTAATGACAAATTGGAAAGACAATTTTATTAAGTGCCCTAAGTATCAGCAATACATAAGCATAAACCATTGCAAATTCATACTTTCGAGATCACTGTCCTAGTTATGCTCTTGTGGCTATCGCGATTTTTATCTATTGCCTTTAGCAATTTTGCCGCAACTCGTTGCGATAAAACGACGTTCGATAGTCACGTGTTATCGGTTATTTACGTGTTTATTTCAGGTGCGGCGCTGCAGCAGCCCAGAGCGCGGACGAGTTGCAGATACCAGAAGAGAATGATAATGTATTCCCTCCATATAATCGCGCCGATACCGACAGCATCATCGAGGGCAGCGGTGACGGCAATGTTGATGTGACCACTGACGCAAGTCCACCGCCACAAATAGAAGCAATCAACCCGACAAACCAAATAATCGAAGACGCCAATATAACTCCCAAAGGAAAAATACCATGTCCGACACCTTGCGTATGTCATGTAGAGGGAGCGGAAAATTCATTCACAGTAGATTGTGCGGGTTATGGTTTGACGGAATTCCCTTCGCCTATAGATGAAAATACGAGCACGTTAAATTTAAAAAATAATAAGATAACAGAAATCCCAAAAAGTATTTCCGCCCTGAAAAACTTGAAAGTACTAGATGCAGAAAATAATCAAATAATGGAACTTTTACCCGGAGTAAGTACATATAGTTACTGGAAAGCGATACCGAAAGTAGACCTACAAATCCTACAATAACTACCTCATAAAATCGAGTTCTTTATAATATTAAACTATACTTTTTATTTTGTTTTCAGTCCGTCAGCGAATTACCTGAGCTTACTACTTTGAAACTAGCAAACAATCGTTTAATAGAATATCCAAACGACCTAAAGAACATTCTTGTTTCATCAAAATTAGAAGAAATTGATTTAGGAGGAAACGACATCAGAACGGTAATTACAAGTTTTACTAGGTAATTCTCATCTTAACTTACTACAAAATTAGATCTATGGGTGAGTCGATTAAGAAAATTGTCGAATATTCTCATGGGATCGGGTGGATGGAATGGGGGATGGTGCAATCGTGAAGCGCACAGGTACCTATTTCGCAAATATTGATTTCATCTAAAGCACGAATTAGATTGGCAATAAAGATTGCAGAAGTTGATTTCTGTCTTACTTTAACATCAGTTCTAGGTAGAGCAAGAAGCACAATTTTGCTTATTTTTAACTTAAAAGTTAGAGTAAGACTGCAGTCAATTTCTGCAATTATTATTGCTAGTTTAAACCTCGCTTTAAACTCTATTTCTTCGTAATTTCTATACGCAAAGTCAACCGTTCCCCGAAAATTCATTATAAATGCGTTAATGTTTGTGTGTGTGTGTGTGTGTGTGTGTGTGTGTGAAATTACCTATGTATGTGAATTTGAAGGTAGGTTAATCCTATGCTGAAACGGCTGGGCGGATTTGGAACAGAGACAGCTTATACCCTGACCGAACATAGGTTGCATTTATCCCCAAAAAAAAACATGCCCATGGGATGGTTAATTAAATGGGAGGTGTACCGAATTACTAACTCTACGCGGATGAAGTCGCCGGTACAAGCTAGTTTAACATAAATCCCTAAAATTTGCATCAAGCCTCGATATTCCGATATCGATTAGAATAGTTACCAACACAACGACTTTCTAATAAAAAAGCAATAACCAGTTAAGTAAATTTCTTTACAGAAGGTGAATCCAGAAACCTTTTCCAATTTCAAGTCTCTTCGTAAATTGACACTGCCAAGGATTGCAAGTACAAAGGAAATAAATCAAGAGATTTGTACCAATCTTATAGAAACCCTTGAACAGCTATGCACCGAGACGTGTAAGGAGGATTCATTCGATTGTGAGCATATACCAAGAGCTGAAGAGGAATTAATAAGAGCCGAGGCTAAGTTACCCGGCGTAATAACAGTTTCTGATAATGAAGACAATATTGATCCGCAAGTAAACGTAAGCGCGGCAAGGAATGATGATAATAATGTTGAGTCAGGAACAGAGGAACCACTATTGGGCGGAAACGAACCCTCTAATCAAACCAACAACGAGAGTGTTATAGCTGCAATGAATTTTTCCCTGCGTACGGCTGTAAATAATGCAGCTCCGGAACCCGGAAATGCTCAGACCGAAAAACCATCAGAAAATGCTAATCAAGAAGCTGTTCATACGAATGGGCAAGACGTAAAGATTGGAGCAACCACTTCCAGTACAAAAACTGGAGGAGTTGATAAAAGTATTATTGGAATGATCGTTGCAGGTATGGTTGTGGTAGTAGCGGCAGTAGCCATTAAGAAGAACTGGAGTTCTATCAAAAAACGTTTTAGCTCAACTCCAAGAGCTGCCAACGAGCGTGTCGCTAACGGGAATGGGTCAGCACCCGAAGAAGTTCCATTGCAGGACAAATCACCCGTCTAAGTTAATTAATCATTCTGTACTATGTGTATTTCTGATGTAATGAAATGGGGTCCTACCGGATACACTTCTTTGTAATATTGATATATTATGTATATTATGTTGATATGAATGGTTTCGATCTGAATGTTGTAGCATTATTTATTGGAAAAAGTAAATAAGTGTTTAAATAGTTTAAGTGTTAAGGATTACGTATTTTTAATGTAAATAAAAAAAAGAATAGTCATTGAATAACTGCATCTTTGTACTTTTACAAGTAGCGTCTCAATAATAAATTTTATTTTTATTTAATGTGTTGTTTTAACATTTTGTTAACGAATTAATGGTTAACATTGGTTGACATGTTAACCAACTTTTTTATTTACGTGAAACCCAAAATGTTCACACAAAATGCGATAATGTTTCGCTCCTTTAAACCTTGTCAGATTTTAACGATTTTTTAATATGTTGTAGAAATTATAGTGAAAATCTAGATCAGTATGTCTTACTTTCCAAGAAAATATTTCTCGGAAAGAAACAATAATATGTAAAAAGGCAGAATCCTACGTTTTTACCTAGTTACTAACTCCAATATTTTCAAAAATCCTGGAAGTCACTTTAGGGTATAGTGGATGAGAAACGTTATCGCCCGGAGCTACATATGTATGGATTAATTTTGACAGCTACGCGATTTAACCGTCACTTTACAATCGTCTTAAGTAAGGTACAGTGTTTTTTTATACCATAAACATTTAATGATAGTCATACTTGAGTAGATTAGCTTAGTAGTGGTGATACTCCATATCAGTTTTAGGACAAATACACTTTCATTTTATCACAACAAATTGTGACTCACGTTAGTCACAACACAATTTACATCGATGATGTAAACATGTTTTTAGTTTAACCCGAATTGTGCGTATTTATGGCAAATTCTGGTTATAATAGGAGCTGGACAATTTGAACCTAAAAGTACACACAAGTATAGTAAGGCATAGGGTGGGATAAGGTTTAGTTTTGTGAAAGAGGCGGATATGCAACTCGCTGCTCGCCTGACCCACAAGCGACGAGGTGCCGTTAGTCGGCTGTTCTGCACGATAACCTCCTCTACGAACAATATGCCACAGGCAGACGGCGCGTTGTCTTGTCAGTGCGTTTCTTTCTTATCTTTCAAGACTTTACATTTTATGTTTAATATTAACGCAGAGTTCGTTGACATGAGCGCAGGTCTCCGCCCCGCGTACTTTTACTGCGCAATTTCAATGCACATCAGAGCATGCTATATCTACGGGTATAGACCTGCGTCCGCCGCGCCGTGTCTTTTGATCAAAGACACATGTGCTGACTCAAGTGCACTGCCCTGCCCTCGTTTCGCATCATAAAACACTGGAATCGTCCTCGAGGCAAAATAGTTAGTTCGTAGTAGGTACCTATTTTATAAATATCTAATTAGAGGCATATTAGTAGTCTACAATCTGACAAATATGCGTATAATAAATGTTACTGTGTGTCTAAAAGATAACGTCACTAAGCAGCAGCTGCACAGCGCGGAGCCCTAGGTGCTAGGGTCAGACTCAGGCTAAACCGGCTTTTATTTTTACCTGAGATAGATGGGTAAGCAAATTATACATCTATACTTTACAGTTAAAATTTTCTCTAGAACAGCTGAGGCATAGAGACCGAGAGACGGATAGACCTTCCTTTTAAACCGTTTGAGCGCGGAACCCTAAAAAGAAAAAAAAGGACTTTGTAAGCCGATTACAGCTACTAGATTGTATTAGTAATGTATTATTGATGAATGCAGGTGCAGAATGTGCTGTTACAATAACCGTCACTGAGAGAACCTGTCAATGAAGTAGGTTGAATTTATAGCGCAATGTTGTCTTGAAAAGCAAGTTTTTTCCTCGACAAGAGACAAAGAAAATACCGTAAACGTGTAGCGAGCTGTGAATAAGTTTCATATGGCGATATGACGCAGTTTTCTAACATGTTGAGAAGGAATTTAACACTAGGTATTCAATAAATACTCAAGTTTTATAGACTTTACTTTATTTTAAAAAGCCGGCCAAGTGCGAGTTGAACTCGCGTGGAGAGGGTGCCACATACATACATACATACAGTGGGTAAATACTTAATGTTTTTTTTTTGATAAACTCTTATAGGTTTTCCTGCAATCTACAAGCCAATATATTTTGCATTGTTTTTTAAAATTTTAGGCACAGTAGTTTCGGAGATCGGGGGGGGGGCGGGGGAGAATAGTCAATTTTCGTCTTCTTTCATGAAACCAAAACTATTTATTTTACAATAATAACAAAAATATATTTGAGATCCTCACAACGAGCCCTTTGATTTGATATATGTCACAGTAATGTTTGTAAAACTATAATTAAATTTCCTAATTTGTCACCCGAAAACGACCCTTATTTAAAAACAAAGTTATTTACTTTGCACATCTGGTTTTGGGTCATAGCGTAACACCATCCTATCAAATTTCACCTGATTTGGTCCAGTAGATTCGGAGCAAATTGGATGTGACAGACGGACGGACAGTCGCCAGAATTATCCTGTAAGGGTCTTGTTTTTTAATTTTTTGTTGTTCGGTAGCGAGTAATGTTCTTACAATTTAAATACCAGAATGTAAATAAATAACTAAATGAAAAGCAAGCTTTAAAACCCAACTGCATTTTATATATTATCGTCGATATACTTACCTATGTTAATAATTGATATTTTGCCATTGTTATTTCAATTTTAACAGTTCAGGGCCTCTATTCAAGCCGGTAAAAACAATATCGTATTTGACCTGTTATACTATTGTTTTTAAGTCGGATTGTTTAATTATTTAAGTAAAACTGAAGAAGATAAATAATAAAGTACTTATATACATATTTCAAAATGTAAATTTTCCTAGCATCCCAGTAAGTAAGTACCTAGGATATTTTTGCGTGCTTATTAAATACTGAAAGTGCTAAAAAATATATTTTATTACCAAATTATTTAATTATGTAAGACTCTCAAATATTTTTTAAAGCGGTTTTTATGTGAATCAGTGTGATTAGGATTACCTATTAAAAACTCAATTTTATTGTGTACGTGTTCTGTCTTTGATCAAACAGAAACAAACATATTGACCACAACGTATTCTGTCTTATTTCGTACCCATTGAACATTCTGGGAATTGTACGAACATTACCCGGTATATACCAATATCGATAAAGAGAGAGATAGAGAGTAGATCGACGTGTTCACGCACGAAAGAGCAATTTGAAATGATGAGATCATCAGGTTGATTAGACGGGTAGAAAGCCGTGGTTTCCGGTGGGTACCTATGTCACTTTCCAGACGGCGGTGTGGCAGCTTACATAGCTTGGAGAAACTTGAAGCATTATTGCTGTAGTGTTAATCTCCAGAGCAATGTCTTTTATACGACTTCCACGACGGACGTGTACCTACCTACTAACTGTACTCGAAGCAACATTACTATGACACTAGAAACCATTCAGTACAAATTGCTAGTTAGCCCAGCCTAGGGGCCCAGTTGGACTGGTATGGACGTCATAAAGCTCATACGGGAATTATGTTTTTTTTAATGTACTTAATGTATGTTAGTGGGTATGTTGAATAACAAACATCCAAACTCTTCGCATACTTTTTCATTGATCATTATTATTCTAATCTAATGTAACGAGTAACAACTTAACTACTTAGTCAAATCCGTGTATCAATAAAGTATCTGGCCGCCGAGATGAATAGTAAATTGCCCTACGAAGCCCTCAATATGTTCTCCAAGGCTCGGCCACGTGCGAAGAGCGTAGGTACCGTATATTAATACGACCACGAGGTCACAGCCTGACCGGCCCGGCTTCTGTTAGTTACCGCCGTGATGACCGAAGCCCAAGCCGGACAGTGCGGTCTGCGGACCGAATGTAACGTTGACAAAATAAAGCAACAAATTAATATAATTTCTGGTGCACACAACAGGAAAACTAAACTTCTAATAATTAACGAATAAAGAAGGAACGAAAGGAACGAATAAAGAACTTAACCTAAGCTCTGTTAATTATCATATAGCTAACTATAGAAAGGTTTTAGGTATATGTTGATAATAAGCGGATTCAAATGTCAGAGTTGAACTTGTACCATAATCGCTCATAAATCGCACACGTGTATGCATTCGCTTCGCAACGGAGCCGCGAGACACAGTCGCGCGGGCTTGCATCACCCGCCGACCACGCCTCTGCGCACTTACCGGCGATGATCGTAGACGAGCTTTGTCATCAGCTTTTGCGGTTAAATGTCTTGCACGTGGGCGTCTAACAATCAACTAAAGACCGATTTGTTTTCTAGGAAAATAACACAACTGTACCGTATTAACATGTCTCCTAGGTTCTGATCCTTTAGGCATAGATTTTGAAACGGTAGCAAACTAGCAAGGAAAAGTAAAGAAAGAATAAGAGAAAGTCACTTACGCTAAAGAAATCACCTACATTATGACGTCTACGACCGACGCCTAAGACTTCACAAACTATTTTTATAACTTTTACAGGTGGGTGGATGAAGTGATGTAACCTACATAGATAATAACTTTTATATGCAAGTCTATACTTATTGGATTTGGCAAAATAATTACATAAAGACTGTATCGTTTAGTATAAATACAACTTTACGTAGTCGTCTTTCTTTCCTAAAGTATTTTTTAGATTAAATTGTACATGTGTTTAATTAGTGCTTTTATTAGGTACACATTTCATCCTACGGGCTCGACTTGAGGCATTATGGTTTTGTCAAAATTTAACGAATCCATCTGAGTGATGTTAATGAAAGTGGACAAATAGCAAAATAAATTTTACTGTTTGCGAGCTAGACAACGTAACCAAAAAAAATTATCATTCTACGCAAACCATAATTAAACATGATTCCCAAAGTAAAACATCTGAGCATTCCCTTTCATTTCTTTTTGTTAAAAAAATGGCATGGATGGCGATGGGCGGTGGCCATTTTGAGAATATGGCATATTACTCATTACAACTCCGACTTTGACATCTATTATAACTATTAAGAAGCGTTTCTATCGACGTGTTTTACCGATGGTTGGACGCCACGATTGTCCATTGTGCTTGGGTCTGGCTGAGACCTTTGGTTAGTCTCCCTCCTCCCGCTCGCACCAGATATTGATGGGAAACCAAAACATTACGTAAAAAAGTCGCTTTTGTGTGAAAGTAAAAATCTATCATATTTATTCTGAGGATGCTCATTCGGGTAAACATGAAGGGGACACTTAGTTAACATGTTTTGGCTGCATACCAACCTATTGCATTTTAAAATTGTGCTTTAGGAGTTGCTGAAATACTTCAAATTGAGCTCAATAGGCTTGTCCGAAATATATTTTAGGGACGATTTTGAAAGCATCATAAAGTCTCTAAGACACAAAAGTTAACCATATTATATCAGATGAAAATGTTAAAAAACACCTTCAGATCATATCCTCACAACATTGTAATTCAAAATAATACGGATGTCAAAAGTTAGACTAGGTTTTGTATGTATTTATACTAAACGATACAGTATTTACATAGGTATAGTCTCTGCCCTGTATTCGGTACTGTGGCTACTTAAAACTATTTAGGTACTTGAAACAGACTACAAGTCGTTGCCAGTGCTAACAGTTTTAGATGAAAAGGATTAAGTTTATAGAAACGCATGTATACAAGCTAAGTAAGAACCTATTTGCCGGGCAACATTCCAGAGGCGCTCCAAAAACTAACTTCATTCATTTCAATGATCAGTAAAACGTTGGCCATTAGGGAGCAGTCATGGTCGAGAGAAGCCATGGCGACTATCCGCGTTCCTCGGCCGAAAGGAGCTCGTGCCAATGAACTTTACTTGGCTTTGTGTGGCGTACCTACTGCGATGAGGCACTGGCTTCATTTTACGCAACAAAAACAAAACGTTCCGTCTCATTATAATTATACTCCTCGCCTAAAACTAAAACGTCATTAGCCTCAGTGGGGCCATTTGGCTTCGCATGTTTGCCCTTGAATACGGCTATTAATAAAATTCGTTGTCGTGCTACCACCTCGTCGGACTTGAGCAAATGTCAAACTAAAATAATCTGATTCAACTAGGTACGGCATGTACTGCCAACCGCCGTATCTATCTCGAGCTACAAGCGCAGGACAGTCCATAGAAGTTTATACTTACTTACAAAACGTTTCAGGTTGAACCTGAACAATTAAGGAGCATTTTATTTATGCTATACTAGCGACCCGCCCTCGCTTCGCTTCGGTTTATTTGAGTTTTCTATAACACACGTACATAAAACAAAAACCTTCCTCTTGAATCACTCTATCTACTAAAAAAACCGCATCAAAATCCGTTGCGTAGTTTTAAAGATCTAAGCATACATAGGGACAGACAGCGGGAAGCGACTTTGTTTTATACTATGTAGTGATGATGCTATAGCTACATGCATTGAGAACGAGGAGTAGATCGTTATTAAGATCATTACCAGATAAACATTGTCACTATCAGGAAGCTTAAAGATATTTATAAAGTAAATAAACAATGTGAAGTTGTTTTTGTTTTTAACAGTGCCAGAGAAATTGACGTAATAAATTTAATTCGTCGTAGAAAAGACGTGTGTATTTGCGCTTTTATCGGTCATTGCATAGGTAGCAAGTGCGCAATACGTGTTCCACGAGGAAGGCGCTCGCGGAGCCCTGCAGACAACGCGGCGCGCCGCAACTGTCGCCCAGCACACGAGTACTACTATAGTTTCATATCTCTCTTTGCATTCATTAACCACAGACATCACATACCAACGTTTTTAAACGAACCCAGTACCTAGCGTATATTAAATAATAGTAACTACGCGGTATAGCAGCTATAAATGTTTTGATAGCAAGGAGTTTTAGATTATTACATTTTACAGGGCTTGACTTGAGTCATACCTGTACATATATACAATACGAAGTATATTAATGAAATTCAAATTTATAACTTAACCCAATGGCGGTTTCAGAATGTGAGAACAGTCGTGGTTATGTATTTATAAACTGGGATTATCAATATCATATCGTAGTTTTTCTTGATTGTGACCCACATTTTGTGTAGCTTACAGTTACATACGTCCCGTTTAGATACTGTTAAGTTAAATGAACGTGGAATATTCCAGATTGCCGCAAATTACTGTTTAATAATCTGTAGGTACCACGTGTTTTAACTTAAACTAAACATGTGTTAATATTAATCTCCCATTACTTAACTTTACCATTGAATATTTGAGATAAGAGCTCGACGGTTTACCTAATAGCTAAAAGTTGTGAAGAACCTATTTAACGATAAAGAGGTCAGTAGGGCGCATCGCTACCACCAGACTGATTTCCCTACATGTCATTTACATAGTGGTATCAGGGCGAGATAGGCATTCAGTTCCGTCAATGAGATAAGAACCGTGTGTTTTTATCATTGGACTAATCTTTACACGGTTTTTCATATATCGCTCTATGCCCAGAATTCGGATCATTAAAATTCACGGTATGCAAAGGTGAAGTGAAACATTTATTTATACTCATACAATTAAATGCATAATCCGCCGGCTTGATAGAATATAAAGTAGCCGGCTTCAACGTGCAAAATGAAACCACGTTTAAGTTTGTTGGTGCGGTCGTCGTCCCCTTGACCTATTAGGTACCGAATTTAGAAACTGCGCAGTAGTCGCTCAAAGTTGTCGTGGCCGAGTCTCGAATAAGTGAAGAGTTTGCTTTTCAGTGCGTTATCTACACTAGACTAGGGTGGTATCTAGATGCAAGGACCGGAACCGGTATCCGTTAAAATACACTTTTGATGGGGTATTCGATAGGCTTGTTTTTAAAAACCCCATCAGTGCGGCAAGCGTATCGTCGGCTAGCCGTAATAAAAGGCTAATCAATTGAAACGATTGATTCGGCTTTTCGCTTGCAGACTTACCGGTATCAAAAACCCTTAAAACGCTTGCCGCTTTTAAAGAGGTTTTGAAAGATGTCAAGCTATTTCAATCTATGCGCCTAATTCCTACGACTTATTATTGCATAACTTAACAATAGAAAGGCTAGCAGTCGGTAGGCGCAAGCGGCGAGACGAGCTGCACATGATCGCCACGACAAACAATAGTAAACCTTAAGCCGTTGCCATTCACGCAAAATCTTCAATATTTTATTTGTATTTTATACTTTGTTTTGATTTTTGAACAGTAAGTAATAAATTTGTGAGCGAGCGAGTTAGATTCCGGTGACTTCGGTCGATTTCGGGCTGTTCGGCAAATCGGCACACGGCCGGCACGGGGTGTTTGTTTACCTATTAACGTAATGTTATTCATTGTTTCGTCATTTGTAATGCAAGCCTCTCGCTCAAGTTCAAGTACTTAACATAAAAGTGGTCAGTGATAAACTGATAAAGTTTAAAGTGTGATAGGGTAAGCGTACCAGTGAATGAACAGTGCTAGTGAATGAACAAAATGAGCCGTTTTTCGTAAATCAAGGGTTCTTTTAATTTCTACCCTACAAAGTATTTTTTTTTGATTGGCATCTTTACTAGTAACATCATGGTAACATTAAATTCAACTCAGTTGCTTTAGTTGAACCATGGCGGACATCTAAAGTTGACGTGTCGCAGACGTGTTTTCGTTGTATGGGGCAGTAGTTAGCAGACGGGTAAGTTATCTTGTGTTTGAAGTGATATTGTTCTTATTCCACACAACTGAGATCCGTAGTGTGTGTTTATTTTAAGTCTTAAGGATATATTTTTTCTATTTACAAGCCATATCAAGTGTTTTTGTTTCAAATTGCCATTTTTGGCCAAATGTTTTATAACTGGATCACAGAAACCACTAAAACTAATGAATGAACGACGGTGTTCATTTACTAGAACCGCGTGAATTACTTATTTTACAGTATTGTGAGTTTTCGTTGTTCTATTAGAGTTTCTTTTTCAGAAACATAGCTGTTAGTGGCTTGTCCTTCATGTGGCCAGTATTCGAACAAACTCTTAAATGCTTAAAATGTTCGTTCATTTACTGGTTTATTATTTCCAGTAAATAAACTACCACCAATGTGACTGGTTCATTTATTGGCTTAGCATAAAATTTAAGAGCCAGTTATTGAACTATCGTTATTTGAAAATAACCTATTATACCTACAGCGTTTTCAGGCGGGAAAGTTGCACGTCAATCAACACTAAGTAGTAAAATAACATTTTTATAAATCAATTTAAAAGAAGGATAAAACATAATCAACAATTAAACATTGTTCATTCACTGGTTTCATTTGTTCATTTGCTGGTGTTTCTATGTTCAATCACTGGTGTTTTGGAGTGTTTGCGGCTTAAAATAGCTATAACTTAAAATTAAGCAATGTTATTGTAAAACAAACGTTATAGAAGCAAACTAGTATACTTGATTGATTGATAACGACATTTATATTTGTTGGTAACAACTTCCATTTTATTAAAAAAAATATTTAAAGACGAAATTCTCCTTAAGGGTTCATTCACTGTTACGTTTACCCTACCATCCAATATGGCTCCAATAAAAAAGGACGCCGTGCATCGATATTTTAAATATGATAAATCATCTAACACGAGCACCTGTGAACTATGCCAGAATAAATTAAAGGTACGTACCTACCTATATCATATTTACTCATCCTATTAACACAGAACAGATAGATACTTATCTGTGATGTGCTATTAATTTAAAATACTAATTCTTGGACATAAATCAGAAGGTAAGTAGAGTACCTATACCTATGTAAGTAAATGTTAATCGAAAACCTTTATTTAAATTAAATAATCAAGTTGTCAAAAAACTAAGTTATTAATGTTATTCTTATACATATGGTAAAAGGTAGTTCGAAGTATGGTAGTTAGAATCTCAAATAGGTATATCCTACTAATATTATAAATGCGAAAGTTTGTGTGTGTGTGTGTGTGTGTGTGTGTATGTTGCTCCTTCACGCTGCAACGGGTGGACGGATTTGGATGAAATTTGGAGTGATGATAGCTTATACCTTATACCCTGGATTAACACAGGCTACTTTTTATCCCGGAAAATGGGCCAGTTCCCGAGGGAGCAGCGATAAACGACTTCTACGCGGACGGAGTCGCCGGCGAAAGCTAGTACTTTTTATAATTTTAAGGTAAATAGGTTTGAAGTTATTTAAGAAAATAGGTGAAGATTAACCATTCCCCCTTATCTCCGAAACTACTGGGTACGGGGCCTAAAATTTTGAAAAAAATATAGAAAAATATTACTCCTTTATATTACAGGAAAACCTATAAGAAGTCTACTATTATAGTTTGCCTCATTTGGGTTCGTTCCAATGTCCAGTAACATAAATAAACTAATACCCACAAAGAACTCGTGTCAGTTTATTTTATACTGGACTTTATTTTTCGCTTCGTTTACGGAACCCCCGGGCCACTTTGACGCGAGTAACGCGAGTTTATTATTTACTAGCTTCTGCCCGCGACTTCGTCCGCTTAGATTTCGATTATCGTTATGCCCTCGAGAACTTTAAAATTTTCCGTGATGAAAAGTAACCTATGAGTTAATCCAGGGTATAAGCTATCTCCATTCCAAATTTCATCGAAATTACACACACGCACACACACACACACACACACACACACACACACACACACACACACACACACACACACACACACACACACACACACACACACACACACACACACACACACAAACTCTCGCTTTTATAATATTAGTAGGATATATATATTTATTTTATATTATTATTTATATTATTTTATTTTATAATGTAATAAGACCATAATTATTATATAAAACCTAAACTTTAACAATTCAACAATACGTTATACAGTGTCGCCCGAATGCGCTGGTGAGAAAGAGACCACAATCAGGATTAACCCAACCCTATTGATACGCTGTTTATTCAAGCTGCCAACACCTTGTCGGACAACAAGCGCAATGGAAGCGGTAACCTTATTCGAAAAGGTAGTCCTAACGATACGGCAACACAATCGATAGGGCTATCCGTTGTACGGTTAGCCAATGTGTAGGCTTTTGAATCGAAAGCGCTAAGCGAATGAAGGGGTTTTCCGGTCCTTGTCTAGATGTCGAAACTGCGACAAAGGAAGAGTATCAGCGGCGCCGCCGGCACACGCACCGGCGGCGTGCGACCTTGCTTCGGATCCGCGTACACTACACGCGTTGTGAACACGCGGAAGGCAACTATTATTACGTCTTGGTGATGATAAAATGAGAGCTCCATATTTAATATTGAACAAAAACGACGTAACACGCCATTTACGCTCACATCTGTTTTTTCTAGTAAATGCCAATATATTTTCATACTTACGTAGGGGAACATCTAGAAACGCTCAATAGTCGTAAACTTGGGTGTCACACATTTGGCAAAGAGACAATGTGTATTTCAGAGGCGTTTAAATCCTAAATATCTTAGATGCTTTATAGTTTACTTACATTGACCAACTTAGTAGGTGGTTATATAGACAAGTCACTCATTAATATTGAGAGCAAGAGGTTTTAAAAAGCCATTCGTCGTCGGGCAATGTCTGTTAGACTAGCATAAGAGCGTATGAGAGCGAGTAAGTAACAGAGAAGTACAGTTAACAGTAAAAGTAAGTTTACAGTCGAAGAGCTCCAAAGGGGTTTGGGTAAAAGTGTTGTCATTTGTAAGTATTTTTTTTTTTATGGCATAGAGAAGACAAACGAGCACACAGGCCACCTGATGGTAAGTGGAAACTGTGACCCATAGACATTCGCATTCACAAGACTGCAATGCAATCCTAAGTTTGCAAATGCGTTGCCAACCCTGAGGACTGAGATGAATTGCCTCTATGCTAGTCATTTCACCGGCGGTCTTATCCCCAAACCGGAACACAACAATGCGAACACTGCAGTCATAGATTTTCAAGATGAGCGGCCATTAGTAAAAGTTGAAATTTACGATAAAATAATTCAAAATAAACATGCTTTGTTATGTAATGCATCTCTTAAGAGCATCGGAGTCGTGATATTTAATATTCTTACCTAGGCGTACCTTTAGTACCAAAACTGAACACTTAAATCTTAAATATCTCAGCTCCGATATTTCGAGGTCCTCTAAATAACTATGTAAAAATCATACGTGGCCGCTGAAGAAAAAAATTACCATATTCTTCAAACAAATTTACCCAATGCCCTTTATCTATTTACGGTTCTAATATCAAGGTAATGAGACCGTGTATAGATAACTAGCGACCCACCCTCGCTTCGCTTCGATTTATGTGAATATGATATATAGCTATAGCCTCCCTCGATAAATGGGCTATCTAACACTGAAAGAATTTTTCAAATCGGACCAGTAGTTCCTGAGATTAGCGCGTTCAAGCAAACAAACACACAAACGAACTCTTCAGCTTTATAATATTAGTATAGATTTTGAAACTTTTTAGACTGTCACCTACTTCTGCTTCTGAGTGTTCAACCCTTTAAGAGCAATCGCATTGTACACGGCTTAATCCTTTGCTAATAAACAACGATTGTTATATCATAAAATAAGTACCTATGCCCTCTCCAAACCGCTTATTTGTCACGCAATGAATTAGTGTTTTATAGAGATGTGTCATGAATTTTTAGCCTTAACGACTATACAAACTAACAGTCAACTGGTCGATACACTGGCCTGTCAGTTCATCGTATTAGAACAAAGACTACTAGTTTATCATCACAGGTTTCAAACATTTCTTCACAGATTTTGGGGTGTTAGGCGGCATTGCAGACTTGGGAGTACAAGTAAATTTTTAGTCTGTGGTGCCGTTAAAGATGTCTAAGATATTAATGTTGGTGACTGCATCGTTAAATAAAAAACGAATACAATTTAAAAATAACTCGTAGGTAAACCGTATGATTGTGTGACTAACGCTACATAGCACGTGTGCACGGCATCGCGTGCACTTGCCTGTTTTATCTTAGTTTTCCGGAAACCTCATGCCGACACTAACAGAGCCTAACCTATGAACAAACATATAACAATGACGGACCAGTAATATTAGATTATGATGCAAAATAAGGTCCTTTAACTATATAATAAAGGATTAACCGTCATAAGAAAATGCGGAGTCGTTATTGTTATCGCGGACGGATTAGGTACAAGGCCAGCAGGTCACGGACGACACCTAATACCACAATTTACAGACATAATTTCCTGGCAATTGTAATAGATATGTAGAGCGACCTAAACAAAGTAAACCTACATTTGTTTTGCATTTGAATTGTAAATCATTGAGCACTATTCATAATCACTATTTCTTGAAGGCAGCAACAGCTAGTTTAGAAATACCACGCTTTATATGTAGTCAGATAAGAGGACAATCTACCGTAGATGTTGTAGCAAACTGGGTCATTATTGGTATTATTCAAGTGTAAACAATCAACAATAAATGATAACAGAGGGCCGTTAATCACAAGGAGTCCTGATTTGCGGAGCATTACATAGGAACGTGCTCTGGAGTCGTTTGATATCGCAATATTACTTTGCACTGACGTTATACTCGTCGGTGCGTTAAACCCTGCATGTTATGCTGGCATGCCTGGCAGAACTAAATTATTGCTCTGCATAAATGATGCACATACAATTAACGAACAATCATTGCCTAAGTTTGCTTCGTCGATTAATGGTTAGCCGATTGTGGTTTGATACATAGGTTTCTATTTAACCGACTTCATTTACGTCCGCATTAAACTCGCATATGCAATATATTGAAATATACTTGCACCTAAACATGTTACCGTATTTCTTAATCATGAAATCGATTTGATCGCAATGTTTGAATACCGACTTAGAAATTCGCTGTCGAGTCTTGTTTCACCAAAACTATGCAAGTATTGCGACATTAAGATAGATTTAAAAGATAACCTACGCAATCCAACAAAATATTAGTCTACCAATTTGTCCCTTTTGGATACAGTATTCATTGTACCATATTATAAACTGGTTAGCTACTGCTATCGTCTTAGTTCAAACTTCAAACCGGAAGTTATTCAAGAGGCGTCTGGTTAAAATCAGCACTTTCGCAGGGTATTGTTTATAAACATTAGCGGCTCGAGAGGTAGCAATCTAACGGATGGCTTTTATAATCAATTCGAAACTACAATTCATGTAGAGTAGCAATTGCGAAAACAAGGTAGAGGCTAACCATTTTATTCAATTATAACCGTCACGTTTATATCCACACGAACAGCACTGCCACTCTCAGACGCCGAACGAAGCCTTTTCATTAAATGTACATTCAATTACAAATTTTTTTTTCATTTGTCCATTTTCCAATCGAACGATACTTTTCACTGAAGACCTCACAGGCAAAAAAAAACCGATCCACCTTCTGTTTATACAAGTGTTAACTATAATTACTCGTATTTATAACTTCTTGAAAGATTGAATCAGTAACTTCAAGAATACTGAACCACATTGAATGCGTATATCCAAAAAGGTGTAATAAGTCTTGAGTCATATTTGATGACTTTTGTAAGAGCAGTAGACTCTAGAGCTCTCTCTTAATTTAAGAGCCAAGCTCTTGTCGGTAGAGTAATGGGCCCTCCAACTGTCCGTCACCGACCAACTGCTTTACTTTCTGATACGACACGACCTTAACCTTTTCCTTCATTTGCTTAAAGTAATTTCTCTTGGTCTGTCCCTGTCTCTCCTTCATTCTATCTTTCCTTTTATGATGTATTTTAAAGAAAAGGTCGTGTCGTAGCAGGTGTTCCATCAAATTTTTTCTGCTTCTTTATTGTTACTAATTTCTTCTTCTTTTATTCTTTTTAAGCACTTGTTGATTCAATGTTCTTTCTGTCCAACTTACTTACATAATAGAAGACAGGAAAGCGTATATTTTTGGCTGTGTATAAACATAAGCATAAGGACAGGTCACTATCTAAGACTTACCTCCATTACGACATAAACATATGCAGGACTGTCCATACAATCATGCATAGCAACGAGGTTTGTGTGGTGCAATGCTGTGAGCTCTCGTAGAATTTTAATTTCCTTCACGAGAATTTCTGAAGCCTTCTGAATCCCCTTCTTTGTAACCACCTTTACGGCCACTGATTGCGAGGGATTCTAGAACAAAGATAAAAAGATCATTGTAAATTAGTTGACAAAACAAACTTAATACTTACAAGGAAAGGTACCCAATTTTCCGGCTCCAATTTGATTTATTTTTATATATGTTAGAGAGTAGTCTAAAATAACGGACACGTATTTTTTTTAGCTGCAGTCTTCCAAAGTACTGAAAAGTGACTAAACCCTCTAACTACTACAAAGTTTTTTTTTAATTTGCTATTTTCCTGCTGGTTTGATTATATGTTTAAGAACATGGAAAAATAATGAGCACGTGTTTTCTTATATAGGTCCAAACTCATATTAAAAAAAAAACAGGATGCGTTTCAAAGTACACACACGACACACTTAAATGACAAAACATAACATGGCGCTAAAAAGAACCTACCTACTCCTACATTTACAAAATCGAGTTAGCTAAATAGGTCAATTAGGTATTTTAAATATAGGTAACAATAGTAGTTTATATTTGAGTATTTTATTAGCAACTGTTCTCGCACCACTTTAACATTGCTCAATATAATTTAATTTGGACGCTATTCCTCATAACATGGCGGCACTGCGGGATTCTTGGTTTTTAACGGTCGTCGTTAAAAATTATATAAAACTTCACTTTCAAAACCTGGTATCTTTTGTTCCAAAAGCAGATACCCATAATCGCCATATACTTTGTTGTCAATTTGGTCCTTCGAACCGGATACAACCACTTTATGAACACAATGATTTGTATAGATAAGAAAAACGACTGAGCCAAGCAGAATCTACACTAATATTACAAAGAGGAAAGATTTGTATTTTTGTATCTTTGTAACGAATAAACTACTGGACCGTTTTCAAAAAATCTTTCACCATTATCCCTGAGCAACATAGGATACTTTTTATCGCGGAAAAAGAACGGTTCCCGTGGGATGATAACAATATGAATTCTACGTAATACACTCGGGAGCAAAGAAATCGAGCCACCGTTGCATTTTTTACGTCGATGCTAATTGTGTAAAGGCCGTAAGTGTTATCATGAAAATTCAAATGCCATATGATAGGTAATTTTGTGTTCTATCAAATGACATATTTTTTAGTGGTGGGGATGGGTATTTCCCTTCATTGTGGGCAATAACAATACCCACCCTCTAATTAGCTCGTTAGTGCACATACTGATTGTGCCACGTCATTAGGTATAAAACCATTTTTAACCGACTTCAAAAAAGGAGGAGGTTATACGTTCCACTGTATGTATTTTTTTTGTTTAATTGCTTTTACATCATTTGTTTATGATACGTTATCCTGAACACATCTCTGCTCGATTATACTGGAAAACCTTGAAGAAACATGGATACTACCCCGTCTGAAGCCGCCCAAGCAGTTGCTCTGTTGCAAACTGGGTTGGGTCAACGTGAAGTGGCCCGAAAACTGAACCTGACGCGTTCATCTGTCCAACGTGTGTTCCAGAGGTTCCAAGCGACTGGTGCGTTCTCCAGAAGACCTGGCACTGGCCGGGTACGCTCTACCTCGGAGCAAGATGACCGCTTCATTGTTGTCAACTCGCTACGGAATCGACGACACAAAGCTGTTCAGCTTCAGCAGAAGCTACGAGAGACCCGGAATGTGTCCATCAGCCGATGGACTGTTAGAAGAAGACTGGCAGAGAAGAATTTAACTTCACACAAGGCTCAAATGGCCCTAAACTCACCCCGAGTCACCGTCAAGCACGTCTTCGCTTTGCTCAGGAACATGAAAACTGGACCCTTGAGCAATGGAAGGCAGTACTCTTCTCCGACGAGTGCAGGATTTGTCTTTTTGGCAATGACGGCAGGGAGAGGGTCTATCGAAGGCCTGGAGAGCGATTTTCACAATGCTGCATCGAAGAACGAGTCGCATATGGAGGCGGTTCATGCATGGTCTGGGCCGGCATTTCTTTGGATGCGAAGACAGACATTGTGTTCGTCACTGGGCCTGGTGTCGGGGCGAATTCAAGAGGATTGACTGCTCATCGGTACATTGAAGAGGTCCTCGCTGAACATGTGGTCCCATTTGCTGGCTACATCGGTGAAAACTTCATGCTGATGTAAGATAACGCCAGACCACATACAGCCCGGATCACTCAGGAGTACCTAAGAGAGGTTAATATCCCTACCATGGATTGGCCAGCACGAAGCCCGGAATTGAACCCGATAGAGCACGTCTGGGACGAGCTCAAGAGGCGAATCCGGGCCAGAGATCCCGCTCCTGAGACTCTGCATCAGCTCAAGACAGCGATCGAGGAAGAATGGGCGGGCATACCTCAAGACTTTCATCAAAAACTCGTGCGTTCAATGAAAAATCGCATGCGTGCATGTCGATTGGCTAGAGGAGGCAATACACGTTATTAAAAACCGATAATTTGTTTTAATTTTCATAAAACTTTTTAATTTCTCCCTTGTATTGTTCGGTTCTAAAGTGAGCATTTTGAGGGCCTTGCGGTTTTCGGCCCTGAAATGACTGAAAATATTCATCCCCACAACAAAAAAATGTGTCATTCGATAGAAGACAAAATTACCTATCATATGGCATTCGAATTCTCATGATAACACTTAAGACCTTTACACAATTAGCATCGACGCAAAAAATGCAACGGTGGCTAGATTTCTTTGCTCCCGAGTGTATATGAAGTGAATAATCGTACAAAATCGTTTTTGGTCACAATAAGTTCATATATTTCTTGCTTTCTCAGTCAGCTTTTGAACCCATCGATAAGCTAATAGAAGTAATAGAAAAGGAAGACCTTATCCGACAAAATACAATGACATCTGTAGGTACGAAATAAATAAATTTATTAATAAGTAATAAGTGTACGAGTAATCGAGTATACACCTACATAGATTCTGACTGGCGCAGCCGAAAACTCTCACCACGTGTATCGTTTACAAAACAAGCTTACTGACGATTTGTTTTCAATTGCAGGGCATCTGCACTCGATTCTTAAAATAAAAACTGAAAAGGTAGTCAGTTCCATGCCAATCGTTAAAGACGTCTTTAAATGACCGTGGTAAATACCAATAGCATGATAAAGTGGGTGCAATTAGGAGTCTATAGTTAGGAATATGCACGTCGTCTCTGTAAAATGATAACGCAAGTGCACTAAGCGTTGCATAAGGTCGTCTCAGGTGGGCGGACGTAGCGTGAGTGCACCAAGGCTAGGGTTTGCAATTCGAATATTCGAATATTCATATTATTCGAATATCCGACACAAATTTAATTCGAATACGGCAGTGTTACTTATTCGAATAATTCGGATATTTTGAATAGTACTAAAAAGGATTGAAATAGTTTCCCACTTTTAATAGAACGCTGGAATCAGCTTTTTTTCGTACCTACTGAGAAATGCAAGCAAATATTAAACTGGAATGCAAATATAACATGAGACAACATGACTTTTAAAACTAATTCCCAAATTGACTGTTGATTCCCTTCTTAGCCAGTGCTGCGCAGCGGATCGTGCTAGAATTTTAGCAGTCGGTACAAGGGAGGCTGGATACTGGTTCAAGCTCATCCCTCGCCAAGCACTGGAACTTTCCTAGACCCTAACACACTCCGACTTTCAGTTTGCCTTCGCCTTGTGGTCCCGGTCTGCGCTCCACATCGCTGCCCCTGCGGAAGTGACGTAGATCGGCTAGGACATCACGGACTTTCTTGCCAGAGAAGTGCTGGCCGCTTTTCCAGACACGCCGCACTCAACGACATCATTCGTCGGTCTCTTACCTCAATAAAGGTCCCGGCTCTTTTAGAGCCGACAGGCATTTCTAGAAATGATGGCAAGAGACCTGACGGAATGACCTTGGTCCCGTGGAATATGGGACGGGTGCTAGTGTGGGATGCAACCTGTGTAGACACGCTAGCCCCATCACATCTCCACCGGACCTCTAATAGGGCTGGTGCGGCAGCTGAAGCGGCCGAAAGCATGAAGGTAGTAAAATATAGTGGTCTCGGCCCAGAATATATATGTTTATTCCATTCGGTGTCGAGACCCTTGGTCCGTGGAGTCCTAGCGCTCGAAGCCTCTTCAAAGAAGTTTCGAAGAGGCTCATTGACGTCACGGGAGACCGAAGAGCTGGCAGTTTCCTCGCTCAACGTATAAGTTTAACCATCCAGCGAGGAAATGCTGCCAGCATCTTTGGTACAATGCCGCAGGGGCCATTCTTAGATTTAATGTTTTAGTTAGGTAATTTATATATTTAGAGTTAGTTTTATTTAATTTTAGTTTTCTTTTTCTGTTATTGTGTTATGGTTGTTATATTATTTTATGTTGTTTTACTTAATTAAAGTTAATCGTATCTACAAGTTAACATTCCCAAAAAAACAAATTTAGCTCATAAAAATATATTACAATAACGAGCAGTGAGTGAGTTGAGTGACGTAGTTGGGTCGCTCGCTTCCTGCTACTTGCTATATTAATAACTAATAATATTTAATTTGACCACGGAATGCAATTTTTTTTAAATATTTAAGGCCTATTTATTTGATTTTACAACATTAAACCATTAATTCGTTTTGTTTCAATAAATATTCAAATTATCCGAAAAATTCGAATATTCGAATATCGGAAATCGAACTATTCATATTATTCGAATATTAAAAACCAACGAATATTGCAAACCCTAACCAAGGCCCTTGCATCTTCGAGCTGTTCATAAATGTGCGTATAATGTGGACGTTCTTATGATAATTATAATTGTAATCTTTTTTTTTATACTGCGGTTAAGGTAGCGGGCTTGCTGCTGTTCCTATATATACCTACCTATATTAAGAGAACTACACGGTTTAGTTAATTCGGTTTACGAGTTCGATTTGCAGTTATCCAGAGAGGGGCGGGTGGTGCGCCGGCGCCGGGCTAACATTAGCCCGCCCTACATTCCGTAGGCTCGTACAGCGATTACGGTTTGACCCGATTTCAACACTCCCCGTGCAGAGCAGGATTGCTATAGTTTAGGTCTATTGGAAACGTTAGATAACCAACTGCCTTTTAGAAATGTTATTCGAACACACTTCTAGAAATGTAGTATATTAAAAATAAACAATTCTTAGTTTGTTTATTCACTTGTGTTTGTCCTTCTTTCACGTCAAATCGAAGCATCGGATCGACGTAGTTTTGGCACAAATTAGTTGGCGGGGCAGGAGAGTGTGGGGCCTTCTTTTTATAACTTATGCCGGAAAACGGGACAGATGCTTACAGAATTGACAATACCAACGGAGACCGAGTTGGAAAAAGTCATTTTGTGACATCGTCGCACTAGCCTGGAGTTTTTTGACAAGTAGCCGTGAATCAGGTAAGTGAGGTGTTTTTATGGCATGTTTTTTTCAGATGTAGAGCGCGGGGGCTGGCACGGTCACGGTCGCTGTGCCGCGTAGGTACGAACAGCTCTTAATTCTCCGCGCTCGCCAACGTAATCGTTTGCCAATTCAGTTAGTTACGGAATTATGTGCTAGGTACGGCTGACGTCTCAGAACACGTCATACGACTAAACCACTCGCTTGAGTGTAATGCTGCAGCCATTGCCGGCTCAATGCGCATAATGACAAAACATTTTAACGGTTCATGTACCTAGCTATCGCGGTTTTAATTTTCATGTCATATTTTTTTAAATTAAGAAAATAACAAAACATTTGTGTACCTATCTAGGTACCTACTTCATTAATAATGTACCTACCAATATGTTTAAAACACCTGATGTACCTACCTACCCCAATGAATAAATTTATCAAACACATGTATAAATAAAGTAAACATGTGTGTGTGTGTGTGTGTGTGTGTGTGTATGTCTGGTCGGCACGTGCCGGGGACGCGAGCGCCCTTGGGGAGCGCGGTGCGCGGTGCGTGTCGCATTGTGCGCGTGAGCGCATTGTGCCCCCACAATAGAGTGAAAACCAACCCACAGGAACATGCTCACTGACCATACCCAACCACATCCAACAAGCTAGATCCTTGCCCGACAAGATACCTATGCCTATGTTGAATGGTGAGCTGTATCTGCGTGGTTGATGTGCTTTACTAAAAAGCACCTACCTAACTACCTTGCTGCGTAGGAAAATAAATAGGAAATACTTAGGAATAAGGAAGAAAGGGACTAGTCGAAGGAAACTATCCGTCCAGCGTTATTTCGCAGCTAAGTACCTTAATTTAAAGGACAATACTTTTTTTATCGTGTAGGCTATAAATTGTAAATAGCGCGCACACTCATTCAACTAAAGAAATAAACGCGAAACCCGCCCGTCTACAAAAACGCCAAGACTTGGAAAAAACTGTGTTGTTTTGGTATTGACCTTATTCCAATGAAGTAATTAAAAAAATATTTTAAAATATCATTCCTTATCCTTTGTACTGCCATACTACCAGTACGACGAGGTAGATAGATATAGGGAAATTTATAATCAAAATGAAGAATGTTGGATGTTGACCACATGTAACTGAATGATAAGCCAATTTATATATTTACCTACTACCCAAGCTGTATACTGTATGAATCACATAAGAATTAGAGATTATTATCTTCAATAACAATGTTTACATTGTTTTTGGTTCACACAAGTCATATGACCTGCTGCAACTTGAATACAAGGTAAAGAATGGAGATATAAATCAAAAATAAAAATAGAAAACCATGTTTCATTATTTTTTACTAATTTGACTAAGTATTTGCAATTCTTGGATAGTAACATTAGGGTAGATAGATCTACTGAGTAGGTACAGAAATGGTACTAAGAGGCAGGTGCTCATGCAAACTAGAAAGGAAACAGCTGGCCATAAAAATGCTAGGCTGTCACTTGTTAATTTGTTCATGTGAGTACCAATTAAGGTCAAAGATAACAGATAAAGGAGCAACTCTCCTCTGAGATGATATATATTTGCTGTGGAATTGCACAAACTCTGTAACAGTGGTTAGGGGGAACAAACCTCCTAATTCTTTAGATTGAATACAACTGTAGTTTAATCTTGTTTCATACAAGCGTTGTTAAGAACCTGCAGCAAGTTCTCTTTGTATAGAACAAAAGCCTAACACTGAATGTAATGAAAATAAATCTTCTTTACTCAACTGTTTAGGAATTAATAATCAGAAAAATATTAATTACTAGTTCCAGATGGGTCCACAGAAGAAAGCAAATTATTAAAACTCTACTATTTTTAGCTGATTTTAAAACCTGCTATTTAACCAAGCTAAATAGGTTGATAAGAGGTGGAATGTGGAATTCCCACCCACAATCAGACAATAACAATAATATACCTTTGTTATTCTTATCATATCATTCCTGTATTTTGTAACTGTTTATATTTCATTGTTAATAAGAAAAATGATAAATGATAATATTTAGTTTACATAACCATAATCCAGTCCAGTTTACTTGGTAAAAAAGTATGAGAGTATGAAGAATGAAGTCTACGGTGCGAGCAAAACCAAGTTATGATATTAAAATAGGAAGCTTACTCGGCGTGCATGCTCCTACCAGAGCCATCGCGCTACTCAATGACCTTGTTGCTCAGATTTGTGAGGCCAGTTTTGCATTTTGTTGTTAAATAATCGAGAGCATTGACACTAAGGAATAACTTAATTGTCATAAACTGGCTCTTCAGAGCCAGTTAATGAGCAATTGAAATGGCTCTCTCTCTCATGATTTTGAGAATAAAGCAGAATAGGGGATTTTCATGTCCATAAGTTAATCTGTCAACTTGTCATCTTTGGGAAAACTCAATCCCAACCCAAGCCGTGCTCAGGTACTGTTTAATGAAAAGTTCAAGTCACATTTTAAAACATTTGTTATTGCTGTATTCAACCATCATCAGTGCCCTGTCATAAACACAGATCATACAGATCTATCTCGAAGTATGTTATTGCCTATTTCTTAAATACTTAGGACTGCGGACTGACCGCATTTGAAACGCCCATATCATTAAAAAAAAAAACTAATTACTGGAAACAATATAGATTACAATTACCACTGTTCAGAACACTCTTGACTTGGCTTAGATATTGAAAGAAGAATAAGGATATAGGAAATCCAAGCATTTCCTCTTACATTATATCCATTAACTCCAGTTACTTTAGTCATCTAATTGGTCATTAGTAAAATTCAAATATTAATAGTATTGTTACTTATAACCTGATAACATTTTCTACATCAAATTAAAAATCCAAATCCTATAAAACCTTAATATTACCCATAACCTATAACATAAGGTACCATTAGCTACAGTGCGGTAAAATAACATTATGACATCAAACATAGTTTAACATAATTTATAATTTTAATAAATATAAGAAAATAGGTATTATATTCAAATCCATAAGTTATAAGTACAAAAATAACATGTGTTTCTTTGTATACCTACGTAACGACAAACGTCAATATTTACAATCAGCTGATCAATCAACTACCAGATATAATATTATGTTCTAGAAACGAATTTACAAACAACGTTAAATGTTATTAACTAAGTAAATCCCAATACTATTTTCCTTTATTTCTTTCCAAAGATGTATTGACATCATGATATTGGCACAAAATCGAGCCAAATATTTCACATGACGTTAGTTACCACCCACGAATCGGAACAAATCAATACACAGAAGACTCGGGGAAGATGTTCAACATTTATCTAACGGAAATTATCGAGTAATATTTAGGAGAACAGAGAATATACACAAAGACCACTGAGTGAGGTTGCCGAGTACGCTGTAGAGGAACATAATCGATCATACGCACCTTTCTCTTCCTTCCTTTGTAAACCATTGCGAAGGCTCCGTGTCCTATAATGTCTTGTTTAGTGAATTCGTATTCACCTACTTGGACGACTTCCATTTTCACTAATTTGCCTTTAACCACAGACATTTTAAATAGTTTATTTATTTGGTCGCGTACAAAAAAGATCGATAGGTACTATAATTTAAGTATTAGGTGTCGTTTTAGGAACTTGATTAGGCGCTACATTCTGATCATAGCAACACAATGTCCTCCTAATCACTTCCTATTCTTCACTATAATCTTTTATTGCACTTTATGAACACTCACGCATCATCGTTTCTGTAGCAATACACAACACACAATGAACGCAAAACAGCGAAATGTTTAGAAGTGATTTTATTTTGTGTTGATTTTTGCGATGTAGTATACAGTGTTACCATTATAAGAAAATAATAGGTCCATTCAGTAAAGTTGCCATTAAAAATGTTTACATTCATTCGTATTTTCTTCATTTTGTTAGTTGTGTTGATTTTGCATAGCTTTAAGATTTTCCTAATATAGGTATTGAAAAATAAATTTAACTTTTCCACGGCATCTAGAACAAGTTATTAGCGCCATCTGTTAATAGTTCATGTGGTGTTTTCCAAATCAGTTCCACAGATGTCGCTTTACCCTGCTTGTAAAAAAGTCCTTATCGACCATTATGCTGTGTGGTTGCCGGCTTAGAATAGTGCCACTCCACTCCACCTCCACTCCATGTCTTCCCGTGGAGAAGTTGTAAGAGGCGACTAATGCCCGGTTCCTATATTCAAGAAACGAATCGTTTTCCTTACGTCTCGTTAAAATTTGACACATTTTGTACGTAGCAAATGTCAAATTTTAACGAGACTTATTGAAAACGATTCGTTTCTTGAATATAGGAAAGGCATAAGAGAATAAAGACTGGCATTATTGTTAGGCGATGGGCTTGCAATTAATATTAACTGGTAACTGTATGTGGTTACAGACTACTCCATTCTAGGAATGAAGGCGTGTATAATATATATGAACCAATTATTCGTATTTAAAATACCATCTTTTGGCACCTATATGGTAAGATTATCACCTTTATTATCTTGCGCTAAAGTTCACGGTGCCCAGATTCCCTCTTAGTTATCTTATTACAATTGCTGGATTATCTAAGAATTCTAAGGTCTCATTACTCTCATTTAGCGACTGTAGTCTTGCCTGTTCGTTTCATTTTATTAAACCTAGAACTGCGCAGCACAATCCCAACCTGTAGGTATCACATTTTTTTTTAAGACTGCACCGATCGAACGTCGAGCGTCCAGTGGCGCCCTCATTACTATTATTGTGTTTTCTAATTAACTAAAGAACTTACTTGCAATCAGACGATACGTTTTTGTAGCGCAAGTAAAAACACAATTTATGGGATACGTAAAAAACTTCAATAACAATTACCCTTTGAGTAGTCAGCTCAACGGAAAAAGGTGGCCACTTTTTTCCGTTAAGTTGATAACTCGAAGGTGAATTCTTATTAGGTAAACTACTAGCGACCCGCCCTCGCTTCGCTTCGGTTTATATGAGTTTTCTGTAACACCAGTACATAAAATAAAAAAATATTATACATATAAACCTTCCTCTTGAATCACTCTATCTTTTAAAAAAAACCGCATCAAATTCCGTTGCGTAGTTTTTAAGATCTAAGCATACATAGGAACAGACAGCGGGAAGCGACTTTGTTTTATACTATGTAGTGATGTGATATACCCTATAAGTTGTTTTCATTTGTAGTTCAAAAACCTACCGACCAATTTCAAGAAAATACTTTAGTTTATTAGAAAACACAATAATAGTAATGAGGGCACCACTGTAAATCCGGCGTACGCTCGGTTAAAGTTTTAGTGGCCACCTTTTCCCGTTAAGCTGACCACTCAAAGGGTAGTTGTTATTAAAGTTTGTTACGTATCCCAAAAACTGTGTTTTTACTTGCGCTACAAAAACTAATCGTCTGACTGCAAGGAATTTCTTTAGTTAATTAGAAAACACAATAATAGTAATGAGGGCGCCACTGGACGCTCGACGTTTGCTCGGTGCAGTCTTAAGGAGTTGTCGAGCCTGCAATGCTATAATAATTGAATAATAATAATATGATCAAATTGATTAACATGTGAGTGTTATTGTAACCGCATAAATAAAGAAAATAAACCAAACTTATTTTCTTTAATTTTATTGACAGTAGCTCATAAATAAAGAAAGTTTGGATAAAAGTACCCTATTCCTATGTGATATATGATCAATTTTACAAAGTTACAGACATCAGAATATAAAAATGTTTTCAATAATGGCTCATTATGGACACAGGAATAATGAAACTCGCATTCTCATGGTTTTATAATCCTAGAATTGTGACTATCTCTTCTGGTCACCTAAATCTTCAATGCTATCTTCATCAATCTGTAAATAAAAAAAACTCTAATTTAGGATGAAAGGTAGGAAAATATGTTTTTAATAAACTTGAGTCATGAGTTGTAATGTTTTTCTTTTATAGTCTGCTGGTGTGCGCAACAACACACCTTGTTCCTATTATGACTCTATAGTTTTGTTATATTATTTCTTAACCAAATGTTGAACAGGCCGCATGTTGTGTTAGGCACTACAGGTGTTTAACCTTTTCAACGCCATGAACCACTAAAGTGGTCGTGTACTGTCGTGCCTACTACGCCATCGCCCGTTTTAGTGGCTCACAGATACAGTGCAAAATAAACCCAAGTATTTGTGACGTAAGGTTGAAATAAGCTCTGGTTATAAGCTGTCATTGGCGTGTGAGTGATGTCTTTTGTATTTGAAATGGCGTTGAAAAGGTTAATAAGAATTAATGACAAACTAGTTACCTCTGGCCATTTCTCGGGTATAATATCAAAGAGATCATCCTTAACATCGCCTTGAATAACTATCTCATCATCACCAGTTACTGAAGACCCACAAGCAAATTTTGTGCCAAAGAATTTTGCTGCCACTTTCAAATCAATATCTGAAACACAAAGAAAGACATTTACCACCTTAGATATGTAATTAAAATTACTTATTGGGAGTCCTTATATTAACATACATAAACTCACACCTTCATTCCCAGTGTGGGGTAGGCGAGCTGCGAGCTACAGAATTGAAAACAACACATTTTTCACAATTAGGCTAAGAGTGTATTTAGTTTGGTTTACCATTGAATTGCCGACAAACTTTTAATCGAATATTATTTCAAAGACAACGTTTCAAGTATTTTCATTTCATCAACAAGTCATTGCGTCGAGGACTCGATACTAGGTAATTTGAAACGTGGTCTTTTAATTGGTAGTTTACTTATTTCAATAGAATTCATGTCATGACTAATCATTTCGGGTTTTTTTAATTGTTTTTTTTTTACTTGTAATAATATTTATTCCGCATAACATTATTTCAATTGGTAATATTTTGCTATCAAAACTAAACAGTAATGTGTCATGCTTTTCTGTCAACAGTTCATTTTCTTGGGGGTCGCAGTTCTAACCTAACCTAACCCGCTTCTGTCAACAGTTCGTTTTCTTGGGGGTCGCAGTTCTAACCTAACCTAACCCACTTCTGTCAACAGTTCGTTTTCTTGGGGGTCGCAGTTCTAACCTAACCTAACCCACTTCTGTCAACAGTTCGTTTTCTTGGTGGTCGCAGTTCTAACCTAACTTACTTTAAAAGCCTCGTACTTCTATTTCTTGATATAACTAGTTATGCAATAATATTATTAATTTAATATTATCAATAAATCTTACTTTTATTATACATAGGTATTTGTTTGTCACACTACATAATTTGAAAAAATGTATAAATTTGCAATAGGGCATATAAAAATTGTATTAAAGTAATACGTCGAAGAAATGAATTGCAATGTTTTGTAGTTGTACCAATTAAGATAATTTGAAACAAATCAGCGATTAAGTAGTATTCGTTGATTAGTATTTCCACGTAGTAAGATACATTTAAATAAATAGTAGTTGAAATAAAATAACGCCAAACAATATTACTAGTACTAATGTTTCGATGAATCGTTGTCGATGAAATAATATTCGATGAAACGGTTGTCGGCAAAACAAGGGTACACCATTTAGTTTAGACAGGTTGCAAGACTCACCTAAAATACTACAAGCCTTTATTCCCTTATCTCCGGTTCCTATATTCAAACTGCGGACATTATAAACTTATTTCAGATTAAAATTTGTCACATTTTGTATGGGCAAATGTAAAATTTTAACCTGAAGGAAGTCTTATCTATCTGCGATTTGAACATCGGAACGGGACATCCACGGGAAGACATGGAGTGGCACTATTCTAAACTGGCAACCACACATTCGCTTGATGAATGCAAATAAAGTGAAAATAATGTTGAACGAGTCATAGCAAAAATGTATAGAATTTTATTATAAATAATCATATTTTTTGATATTAGGTATTTTCAGTATATTCCTTTTATAGTACTAGTATAGGGAAAATGGCCTCTCTACATCTACAGACGAAGAGGTAAAGTGATACTTAAGTACTTTCTTAACATACAAACTATGTACTGAACTTAAGGACTTTAAAACATTTGGACCACTTGGTAATAACTGAGATACTATTACAATTATTTGCTCCTGTTACATGGCTCGCCCTGTATATTTTCATACGTAAATATAGTACTCATCACCATATTGCATTTATCAACCACCCTTTATACATGAGTAAGCCATAGTTTATTTTGTTCTTAGGTGCCTATTAAGAGTTAGTAAAAATGTAACATGATTCAACTTTTACTGTAGCTACTTATATCTGACACACACTTTACTACAGCTAAGACAAATACAATATTTTAATGTTACGAATGCCACAGACAGCTGTGGCTGTCATCTGAAAGTCGTGCAACGCCACAACGGCTACAGCCGTCACAAGTCAAAGATGTAAAGAGACTTTGTTTTGTATGAACTATGTTATAATTTGAATAGCACGGCAAATATGATTGGCGTAAGCATAGCAGAAGTAAATGCACAGGATTCTTATTTACTACATTATTCTCTTTTGCTCATTATCTGGTATGCCCAATCATGCCTAATCTATTAAAACCATGGAACATTATTGTTATTAGGTTGTGTTTATTATAAATCAAGTTATATTGGTATCTTACATGTGATTGTAAATTGTTCCACGGCTCAAACCAGATATAGTTCCATATTCTTAACTTCAGTTATACCAATGAAGTTTCAATAAAAATGCAGTGCACATAAACGTTTACCATGTTCACAAGGCAATTTCTAACTATCTGAACAGTGTGTGTTTAGAGCTAGATGTTTAATGGCATCCAGTTTCCACATACCAAAGGTGCTCAACCCAGAGACAACAGTGACAGACTTCTTCTTGCCGCGCGGCGCACGCGACACCTGCACCAGCTTGGGTACATCCTCCTTCTTCTTAGACTTCAGCATACCCTTGCCTCCCCGCTTCTGTCTCTTCTTCTCCTCTTCACCACCAGCATTCTCTTCTTCATCTGAAATTATATTTAAGCCAGACTTAGCACAAATGCACGATAGTATATAAAAGAAATAGCAATTTTCGACGAGGACGCAAGGGACAGGCATAAGAAAACAATGTATGTAGTGATGAAGTCATAACCTAATTCGGCCAATCTTATAATTTATAATCCTGAATATCCTGATGTACATACCAATCTTTACTTTTTCGAATTCAGTAGGCAAGTGTTTCTCTAACCACTGCTTGCACTTATCATATTCAGGGTAGTACTCGCAGTATTCTATCGGCATCGAACAATTTCCACAGTACTGCACCCTTACTGGGTATGTCACTCCTTCACGGGGTCCCATCGAAAGATCTCGATCCGCCATGATTTTGAGATTTTTGTTTCAGTTATCAATTCTAACAATGTTTAACATGTTATTTTGGCGAAAATTTGTAACTTTAGTCGGTCGGTCAGTCAGTCGGTCGTAAGAACCATTACTTGCCCGACTGACAGCTGATTTGACAGGATCAAGATTTCATAGACAAGGTAAATTCATATTTACGTTTCGTTCGGAAAAAGAACATTATTTTACATAGCTCGGCAATTTTAATGAGTCTAGTAAATGTGAGTATCGAGTATTTCGTAAGTGTTCTTTTTTTTAATTATGTTACCGATAATCGTAACAAAACCAGAATAACGTTATAATAATACTTTTTATACCATTCCCCCTATTAAAGGCTTATTTTATTCACTCAAAACAGTGAATAAAAAGCACTTTTACTCACTATTTTGGTGTTTGAATTTAGAACATAAAATACGCGATACAAACTCCTCCTCGAGATTTGATTGGTCGTCATTAACCACAAAGAGTTTAGCATTAAAAAAGTTTTGTGTTATTTGCTGTCATTAGTAGGTAAATTGGCACCATAGGCTGTATGGATCGATGTCTTTTGCCTTTCTCTCTGTGAAAAATACAAGGAAAAATAAATTGGCGCCATTTTGAATACTGAAAGTTGTACGAACATAAAATTTAGTGTTTCTTAATAAATAAAACATTTGTTCCAATTTTAATGTGCATTTTAATTAATTTTACCTTCCATTTTTCGTCATTAAATATCTATTTTCGCTTAAATCTTTCTTTTTCTCGTAGTCATGGTATAAAGTTTAGTATGCAACTCTTGAATAAAACGGATTAATATCGAGGGCCATGTATCACTCGCGTCGCTCAGGATTCTAACACTTGAATCACTCGCTACGCTCGTGATTCAATCATCCTGAATCACTCCCTGCGGTCGTGATTCAGTCGTTAGTATCCTTCACTTGCTCGAGAGTCATCTATGGCCCTCGCATTAAATCCGTCTTTTATTCACTAGTTGCATAATATACTATTATTCCCTAAATCAAAAAACCGTACCGTTGGCGACTCTTAGGGCCACTTGCACGAATACTTTAACCTTGGGTTAAGACACTAACTCGAATTAAAATGAGAGTTTTCGTATGAATCTGACGTTTCCTAACTCGAGTTAGTCTCGTAACTCAGTGTTAAATTTTTCGTGCAAGTCCGTCTTATGATGCTTATATGTAGAATTGTAGATCGGCGGCAATGATGGGCACCGCGGTATACCTACTCAATACTCAATAATTTATTGTATCCCACAATTTTAGTTTACAGGATATTAGGTTAACTTAAGTTTTAGTTGTTCAATAATAAAAGTTAATTCTGGACCTTGCTGGGCACCGCAAAATTCGACAGCAAGATTCGATTCGAGAAGATTTGATTCAGCGAAATAAGTGCGATAAAAGAGGTGACGTTATATATCGTTATATATCGACATCAAGTTATATCGTTACGATGAATACCGTAATGGGCCCGGGTTTTATTACGTCATAGCACGAGAATAACGATATAATTATAACGTTATCGTAAAAAATCACTATTTGAAGGTCTGGTAACACACGGAGTCACGGAGTGGTGCCATATTACAAAAAGCATTCTTGTTAGTTTATACTTCCACGGTTAATATAAAATGGTTTTTTAAACTTACAACCCAACGACAGTTGACTAACTACGGGCAACCCCTTTGCCAGTACATATTATCTTGTCTTTAATAGACATATCCTATAATCTGTGATATCTTGTTCATTTTTGATTTTGGGAAATTCTTGTATCGACTGGTAATTTTGTAACTGAACTGAACAATTGAGTTATCCTTAAAACGCACTGGCAGTGCATTGCGGTTTAAACGAAGTGGAAGTTAGTATCTACCGTCTTCGTATTGTTAATCTTTGTTGAATAGTTACCGTTTTTAAACCGGCTAGTCGGTAATAATGGTTCTTTCGCGACCTCTGAGCCTTTAACTTGATTTTGGTTAAATTGTATTTTCTGGTTGGCCTATAGTGGTTGACTAGTAGGGAATGCCTTAAAACGTTATGTCCGCCATTTATACTTACTTTTTGTAAACATATTAAAATAATATATGTATAAGTAGGTATTTTGTTCCGATATCTCGCACGTAGGTGACTTCATTTCTGGTGCCAACGTATGCCAGTGTGGTTTAAAATAAAACGATTATTAAGTAAAGTATCAATTTACTGTTAATAATTACGATATAAAATTTAAAATCTTAAACTTGCCAAAAAAACGTTAGTAACTTTCTCAAATCTATGAACAAAAGCTTTATTTTTTAAACAAAATGTGGCATAGGTACTTACTTACTTGCTATCTTTGTTGTTCAGCGTTTACAAGATAATTTGTGCAAAACAATTCTCACCTAAATCTTAACAAACTTTGTTATCATATCACATTGGCAGTGAAAGTAATTATGTATACCTACCTATGGGCATAGTATAGAATAGTCGGAACCTCTTCGTTTCGTCACTCATATAAACAAATCAATTTACCATTACAATATTACTCTATAATCATCTTACATACCTTTGAAGTTTGAGCACGGTCATATTATTTCATTATACACATAATCATTGTCTTTATGTTAATTTTGAGGTAGTAATCTCTATTTATTTATTTACTTTTGATAAAAAGCGTTAACAGTGAAAATACAATGAGAGCTGACAGATGGTTGTCATAATAGGTATTTTACTTTTCGAAATATTCTTGTTGAAAATGTAGTGATGTAGGTGTTGACAGATTTGATTGATCATTTAATTAAGAGGTTTTTACCCAGCAGCAGTGCGATAGAGACAAAGCTACGAGAGGATCCCGCCGAGTGTTTAACTTTAGTCCTCAAATAGAATTGGATGTTACGTTAACCCTTTTCTGTCCCTTTCTTTCGATCACGTCATATTATGTCGTAGTTGTTATAAAAAGTAGTTTTGTCCGTTTCTGTTTTTTTACTTTGGGTATAGACCTAGTCTGCCGTCCTAAGCAAAAACGCAGTACCTAACTAAGATAAACCTTCTGTAGTAATATGAGCCTTATCATTAACGACACATAATTGAATCTGCTCTGGTGATTGAATTTAAGATACTGCTTATTGGCTTAGTAGGACAGTAGTGTTTCACAATCTTCTTAAGCTTTCAAAGTTTTGTTATTAATGTTTCGGAGTAACCCACCTGGATGATTATGACACTAAATTCGAAACTTCGGTGCAGAGTCCCAGACACTCGTTACTCGAACGTAAATCGAGAGAAAGGGATGGAGCTAGCATTCCGTAGAACTTCTATTTTCAAAGTACGGCCTCGGGGCGCGTGAAGGAAGCGCGTTGCGCATTGACGAATTGGCTGGCGAGACATTGCGAAACGACGACTTGGCTACATGGTTGACGAACTTTGTATTTTCCGATGAAAAGATATTTGACTTGGAGTCAGAAGGCTTACTACATAAGAAATATCTGGGTTTTTAGCTTTATTAGAACGAGCCAAATGGCCCCGCGCGCGTGATCCGTCAGACGACTCTTTTCCAACTTATATGCCGAAAAGTACCTACCCTCAAAACCACCATTCGGACATTATAATATGAGTATGATGATGAATATACATTTATTCCATCTATTTAATTTATATGAATTTCCCATCACTATCTCATCCCCTATCTAAAAACAATTACAGTCAGGTATACTTGCTTTTATTATTGCCAGTCCGAATAGGACCCGACTGTAGATAAACCGTGCTTTTCGACCATAAAATGAAACATCATACATACTATAGCCATCATGATTTTTTGAATTGCACGGTCAAAAATACACCAACAGTTAAAATTGAGTAAATTTTGTCTTACAATGTAGGAATGAAATTAGTAACAAACGAAAATATGTCCAAAACTCTAAATTCATCAAATTTTTCTAAAGAGGTTTATTGAAATATTATCTTAATTAAAACTAAAGTGAGAAGATAATTTGTAACGCTATGCTAGAGGTACATTGCAGTCTATTATTTACACATCTATAATACTGTCGTGTTTCTTGTCGGAAGCTTTGAGTTTCTCCTGCATTTGAGTGAGCATATCCTGCATACGCCTTATCTGCGAAAACAATTAAATTTTTAATATACACATATGTTATTATATTCCTGCTGCGCCCCAAAACATATATTTTTCAAATAATTTTGTCAATTGGCACAGAAGCGTTGTGTGCAAGGTCTGTACATAGGGGGATGTACCTAGGCCATCAATAGTTCGACTGTAAATTCCTATTCTGTAAAGTACTGTATTTGAATTTCTGTGTTTTGTATAATAACTCGTCCATAGCCGTTGTATAACTTTTATTTTAGTAATTTGAATGTTTTCGTACCTAATGTAATTGTTAAGGTGTTTACATACATATATACTGCATCCAGTATTTTTAGGACGTATATACGAATAAACACGTTGAAACTTTCTTCGACTGGTTTCATAAATAATTTCAATTTCTAACGATGAGAGAAAAAGCGTTAAAAGTAACATTACAAGGTAGTAAAGTAATAAATAATTATTTTAAAACTAACTAACACAGCTGCCTCCATCAAAAGAAAACCCTGACTGTCTATGAAACGTTACCTCTTCGTCCTTCTGCAGCAGTAGCCGATCTGTGTCCACCTCGCTGTTGTTTCCCATTGAATCCCTCTTGAGTTTCCTATTTAAAAAAAAACACAATAAGTTTATACACTTAATAATAGAAGTTACTATTTTAAAATAGTTTTAGCGTGTCGAGTCATCTTGATAGATTTCGGGTTTAATAATTGTATATGTTAAGTAGAGTCCATGCAGTTGCTTAAACTGAGGTAACCTCGAAGCCCTTCTAAAGCGAGACAGAAACTTCCAATGTAATTCCTTGTACTTTTGACTTTCCAATGTATACTGTGACTTACTTAGGAAAATAAACATCATTCATTCATTCATTCATCCCCTTTACTCTACAATAACTACGTAATCGAGAAAATGGGAAAACCGATCTTTTAATATTTAACCAGGGTCTCGTCGCTGTAATGAAGATTGACTAACCGCAACGTAATGTAATCCCAGATAAATGTGGGAACATCTTATAATTCCGATTTAATTTCCCGATTGTTCGTTTGTCTGAAATAGTCTGAATTTTAATTTTTTCGGAAGCTATGTTATGCTTTAACTATTTTATATTAAATGCATAATTTTATTCTTATTCGGAGATAAGGTTAGGTTTGATTTATACGCGATATACTTATCAAAGCTAAGTAAATTAGTATTTTAGATCAATTCGGAATTATGTAGTTTTACCGGATAAATGTACAACATTATAGCGTTTACACGTGACACCAAATTTAACGTCGATAGTTGGAACAACTTTCAGGGTCCTAATAATATGGCTGCGTTTATCTCGTGGCAAAATGTAGTTTTCCTACTCCTGTACTTTTATCTGTCATTTATATGTATAGTCACGAACACTAATATAAGAACATACATAATATGTCCGCAGAATAATCCAGAGAAAAGTCTATCTTGTCTATGCCCCAAAACAGCACTTGTGCGTTTTTGAGATAAAACGATACGGCCAGCTGCCAAAGCTTAGCGTTGCACAATCGATTTAATCATATTTTAACGATTGTGAAATAGGGACTATAAATCACCTAATGTTTTGAGAAATGATTTCAGTTACCTGATTGGTCGATTTTAAAATAGCTGTATTCTGGTTGGTTGATACGAAATACAAAGTTTTTTTAAAAGATTTAAATTAGTTAAAGAGAAACACGTACCTAAAAGAACCTATCGTTCCGTTTGACAGTCGATGTGTATTGTGATTGGTGGATTTAATTTGGTGAAGTATTCTGATTGGTCAAATTAAAATGTTTTGGAATTGTAAATAATTCTATTTTCCATTCCGTCAATTTAAAAACAAAGTAAACCATAGACACATATTTTGTAATTTTCTTGTTTCCCGCTCGTTTGTTGTTCTTTACTTCGTTCGTTCGTTTGTAAGTTTTTTCGCTTAGTTTTGCATTTCATTTGAAACCTAGTCGTAGAAAAAGTATTGTATGCAACGGTGTTTAACTAAGTCAAAAAACACTCGTGGCGCTTACCTTTACGATGTTCGCCTTCGGCTCACATCGTAACACACGCCACTCATGTTTTTTGACCACTCTTATACAACTATTGCATAAACTACTATAATACATCCGTCACTTTGACACGGGTACATTACGGGATTGACGGGTATACGTACGAGAGTGACGGATGCTTTATCCACATTTTGTCACGCGATAAACGCAGCCATATTAGGATTGTTGAATTTACCCTCGCTCCCGCATGGCGTGCTGCGAGATCTGCGAGATGCACTGCGCGCGGAAGTTCTCGTAGTGCACGTCCTGTGTGACGTCCTTGAGGTCCTGCATGTGCGTGGAGATGAGCATCGTGCGCAGCTTCGTGAAGTCCGAGTGCCGCGGGTTCTCCACTGCAACACGCAACGTCTTCACTCAAGGGTGGATCCAGAATTTCAACGGAGTGTGTAGGAAGAAGTATTTACCTTCAAAGCCCATCCTTCAGGTAAGGCCCATGGTTCTATTATAAGGGGTTAACTTAGGTTTCAAGTAAAGTCGACAGCACCCATCGGATCCGCTCTTGTGTCGAATGCTAGACGATGATACTCCCGTTATTAGCATTCAACTTTACCTAGTCGATTTTGGATAGTAATGAATTTTAATTGTTAAGTCAGAACTATGTCGCAGTACTGCTTAGGTGAATTAAGAGTAGTATCGTTGATCTGATCACATTTATTTATTGTGGTTGATTGTCATTTAATTTTGACAGGGTTCTATATAAGTGGTTCAAAGCTCAAAGGCCAAGTACATCGACGACGAACATGAATCGTATAGTATTGTACCTACCTAATGGTGTTACGCACGACTCGTGTGTTACATCAAGTACATAAATGTTATGCATAAATTAACAATTATATCTATAAGTTAGGTACTGTTAGGGGAACTTTACTGAAGTTTTTTATCTATAAATGTTCCGGGTATGATACGAGTTGCACATTAACAATAAAATGTTATTATTATTAATTATGAAAATAAAATATTTATTACTCCTCTTTCCCCCGAGGGGAGGGATCCCCCGTCCGCCCTCCAAATCTCGCAATCAAGATACGAATAAATGAAGAGTTAGTCGCATAAATTGGTATTATATTTCACTTGTAACTTTATCTCGCTTGGCACGAGAAAAGGGGGCGATTGCTACACCTTTCAGCTGATTCAGCTGAAAGTATCCGGCAAGGTGACAGACGTTTGAAGGGACGAGGCTTCTAGGTGTTAGCTAGAGGAGGCCAGGAAAAGGAAGCGCGTGCAATTGCGTTTGCCACGAACATAGTATAATTAGAACAGTACCCAGTCTATATCTTCCTTCAAACAAAGCTATATCGCGCGGCTCGCACGTATGCGGTGTCTCGACGGTGCGCACCGCGAGCCATCATAAGCAAACTCAATACAAAGGCCCGAGCCCGGAGCGGCGCGGATGGGAAAAAAGTGTCGTCACGTAAATGTAATAGGCGACAAAAACTTCTAAAGCGCCGTAGATGTCGTACTTTTCTATTTATATTAAGTATGCCATACAGAATAGCAATCGTCTTGCCTTTCCCTACGCCTGCCGATTCACGGGGGCGGTCGCGCAAGGACTATAATCTAGGTTATAATCATTTGTTATCACGAACAGAAAGTGGTGTATACCGTCAACGATGCCCCAGGGGTACTGGCGGCCGCGCACGCGCTTGCCACCGACCTCCAGCACGGTATCTGCGGCAACCACGGCGAACGGTGCCGCCGCCTTCAGCTCGCGGTCCTGCTGCTTGAAATCCTCGTCCTCATCGCTGTCGCACTCCGGGAACTGGTACACCTGGATAAATTATTAAATACTTATGGTATGGAGAAGGCAAACGAGCTCACAGGCTTCTTGATCGTTAGTGGGCTATTAGGCCTAGCTTCTCTAAGTGCCAGTATAAACGTGATAATAAATAACTGAAGGTTGCTCCGGTGTACTAAATTCGAGTCTCTTTTGTCGTTTGTTTTGTCTTATGGAAAGAAAGAGTTAAGTACCTATAAAGCTGACACAGGTTTGCAATAACTATTTTTACCTAGAACAGAGTCATTAGAACCTCCAGATTTTATCGACCCATCGGAATGACACTAAATAAATTTAGTTTATTAAATAGAAATAATGCTGTATACCTTTTCTTACTGAACGAGTAGTTTCTACGACACAATAAGAAGGAAATGATTCATTAATAATTTAAGCATTAGCAATTCCTGATTCACTGTCGTTCACTTTCGAGTATCTTTTATAATCAGATAAGCTTCACATGGAGTCATACGGGCCTAGTAAGTGGGCACCAACATACGTTATCTACAACTTATCTTCTAACTCTAATACATCCTTTTATTCGATACTGGTTTAGAGAGATACACAATAATAATATTTTCTTGAGTATTCCTTGGGAGACCCGACGATTGCCTTGTTTGTATTTGATCATTCATTGAAGTAGCACTCAAAGACCTGTTATGAAAAAGATTTAACCTATGGAAGTGTGTGATCTATATACCTGTATCTGATACTCCTCGAGGTCAGCCAGTATGCGCGCCTTGAGCCGCTTGACTTCGGCCGCAGTCAGTGAGTCGGCCTTCGCGATCACCACCACGATGTTCACTTTGCGGTGGAGGCGCCTCATCATCTCCAAATCCACCTGCCTCAAGCTGCAAATAAAACGAGAGCTTCAAGTTTTAGTATTTCACCTGGCCGAACTCGCGATGGCCAGTAAGATCACCTGGTTGGATCCCCTATACCTATTAATTTTGTACGTGGGGGATCTTACCAGGTGATCTTACTGGCCATCGCGGGCCGAACATCATCGAGCCCAAACATTTTTTCAAACAGAGCCTTTTTGACAACAAGTTTAAAATCAAGTAGTTTTGCAAAACGCAACTTTTTTAATAGCTACCAAGTGTGTAGAAATTTAACAAAGTTATCAAATCATATTTACACACCAGCGATAGTCCAGTGTTCCATACCACATAAGGAGCACGTATACTTCCGCAATGTCGCCGCTATCTGCGTCCCTGGCCTGGCCTTTAAACGTTTGACCTAATAAGGTATTCAGCACAACGTAAAGCTATTTAGCTATTTAGCTACTTGTAAAACTACTAACTTATTAGATTATTCTACCAATATTCTTAGAGAGAAAGTTCTGCCGCGCACGATGCAAGGATAATGACAGTGAAAGGAAGGGTCTAATGGAGCAAGCGGTTTGTAAAAGCGCTCGGCTGAATTGCTCTTTCGAATCACTCGCCTCATTACACACAATACTGAGTGCATTGTTTTTCTGTTCCGCGTGCAGTCGTGCACAATGGATACCTACGTAATGTTTGTCGTAACAAGGTTTAGATGTCTCTGACTTGTCTCGAACTATGTTTTTCAACGGGAACTATTAATTATAGGACAAACCTTGAACTAGATATAATTACAATAATGTATATTTTTAATGAATCAGATAGGTACTTAATGGTATTATCCTATCCAAATAATGAGCTAAGTAGCCGACCTGTGTGCCCACGGTGGTACGAAGTACAGGCAACAATGCACTCTGTTGTCCATCATGTGGCGGCGGTTGAGCCCGCTCTCGTCCGTGAAGTACTGGCGGAACTGCTCGTCGATGTATGCCGAACATGTCCTCCACGAGTCCTCGCAGTTAATGGAGTCACCAAAGCCTGGCGTGTCAACAATCGTAAGGCGAAGTTTTACGCCTCGCTCTTCAATCTCCATCGTTTTCTTTTCTACGGACGTTGTCTTTTCTACTTTATCTGTAACCAAAATATTATGTTAAGAATTGACTAGGTTTAAAAATGGATTGTCTGGGCTGGTCGAAATTTAAGCAGCTGACTGCCAACTTTCAGTTTTGGAGAAACCGAAGAAAAGAAGCATAAGATAGTCACCTCGAGCGTCCGGTATTTTCCGGCCCTTGTAAAGATCCCCTAAGAATAGGCTGTTGATGAGAGTCGATTTTCCGAGGCCCGACTCCCCGACCACCATGAGGGTGAAGTCGAACCCTCTCTTTACGGACTTGCGGTGCACCTGCTCCGGGAGAGTCGCGAAGCCGATGTAATCGCGCTCGCCGCGATCACGTTCTGTGGACGTTCAATAAGGCACGACAATAAATAATTTGCACATTGATTAAAGTTGCTCTCCGTTATGGCCACTTATGGCTAGTATTTAGGTCATGAAATAAGCGTACGTTTCAATTATTCTCTATCTGAATCTAGTTTATTGTTACTGAAATATACGTTAGGGTACCTACTATGAATTGTTACTATTTACGAAATATATGTAACTAAGGTTATGGAATCAGTAATGAACAAGGACCAAAGATGGACACTTGATTCTTATTTTACAGAAGACACCTAAGGGTTGTTCATTTGTTTGCAACAATCAATTTGTGATCGTATATGATCTTTGAATTAAGAGTTAAGTGTCCATTATTGGTGCCTGTCAGCTTAAAGTGTCCAGAACTGGTGCCATCACCATACTATGATAAGCTAATACATCTTGAAACTTATTTGTAAAAAACCTAGGTACGTAAGTAAAAAAACTGTTAAAATTTGAATGGTATTGGTAGGTAACCCTCCTTGATAATATCAGTTCTATGTACGTTAGCTAGGCTGATTTATAATAATATTTAAAAAAACCACATGTTTACTTTATAAATTATTATCCGTTTAAAGCAAGATTTAATGCGGCCCTCTATGCATGTGTGTAGTAGGTATGCGTGTTGGCGTATCCTCAAAAGTTAATTCCTGTACAAATTACAACAGACTGTCTGTGCATTTAGCAATATCCACTGTAGATTCCGCAACGGAAACAATTTAAAGTAAGTAGGTACCTAATTGTAAACCTATTTTGAAATTGAAAAGAGACTCAATTAATGATTCACAAATCATGCAAACTTTTCAATGTGCCTTCTCAATAAAATGATTAACTTGGACACTTTTGTGCGAAATGCTCAAGATTCATGTCATGCTTGCTTTTAAAAGAGCAGGAAATTAGCATTAGTGTTGCACCGTATATTCTTTGTCAAGGTACGAGAAACATCTATTACCTACTACGAGTGTAGTACAAAGGGAAGTGGGGCAAGCTGCCTGCGCCCGCGGCGGAGTGGAACGCGACAGGTTCCCTCGCGCGCGCCGCCTGGGACGCGCGTGCGCATTATTGGGCACGGCTAGCGGAAGCGACAAACGTGCCCATCAATCAGCTGCCCGGCTAATGCTACTTGCTGTTAGCTACTGACCAGGGAAATTAAGGTCATGAAAGTACGTTTGGAACAAACCGAAGAACTGTCATTGCATTGTTCACCAAACAAGTTTTGGTGCTATTCGTACCATATTCGTAAACGCTTAACTGAGGCAACTTCTGCTGTTTGAACTACCTGTTAATTGTTAGGATGAAAGCTCTAGTTATCCAAGGAAATAAATGGATACAGAAGATAATTCGAAGTGTGTGAGCCGATGTTTCTCCCACATACGAGACAATGGAGCTCTTTAATGTGTCGTATTTTTATACCGATACTCTCTTGTGCGCTACAAAAATCAAAGCACTATTGTTAATTATTGCTGGTAAAGAAAAGTCTATTGTCTGAGAAGGGAAATTTCTAAACAATCACAAATAGTCATCGGATGAGAGAAATCGCTCAGCTCCACTAACAAAAAGTTTTGTAATAGCTGTGGGCGTATGAACGAATTTTTAAAGGTTTTTGTGTCTTAAGAGGATTATGTGAGGCGACGCGATGCTTAAATCGCGTCGCTGTATTAGGTACCTACTGTTGAGGAGTTCCGATGGCCATCTTCATCATCAGTTCCATTTCGCCAAAAGATACTTTCTGAATGCTAGACTTATTGTTACTAAAAATGGCAAAATCGCTATATCTTTAGGTACCTTCAATATTTGAGGAATTCCCTCAGTTCAGATTTGGTGACAATGGGACCACCTCGGAAGTATCAAACCAAAAACTATTTTTTTAAATTGGTTCACAATTGACGGACATATCATGGACCCACAAGAGATACAACTCCTTACTGCCCAAAGCATCTGTAAATTCCTGGACGTAACGGGCCTGTGCGGTGGCTTCTAAACAAACGGCTGCCACAATAGATCAGCAACGGCCGAAGCGGCACAAAAGGCCCCTCCAATCCTCTCAATAATAAATAGCGAGTGGCTTAACATTACATCGTTATGGCACTGACCACATAAAGTTGTGATTGTACTACAGGAAGTCAATGTGGACCGAAACGCCGAAATAACTTGCCACCGAGCTGGATGACGCACATATTTACAAAAAATGAAGTTTCACAATTATACCTACACTGCTTGACACGCGGTTGTCCCTGTCTCTGTGACATTCACAAACATTTATATTATAAGCACTGATAAGGCAACCATTGTAAAATAGTGTAAAAAAACCTAAGGAAAGCTTTTTTTACGGGATGTTCGCAGGAACTACTGCATACAACAACGCCCTCTTTATTATGGCTCATAATATGTACTTATTAATAAAATAGTGTACTTTTATTACGTCTTCCTCGTGTGTCCATGGGCCCTAACATGGCTGCGTTTATCGCAAATATCGCATGACATAGTTAGGATAAGGCATCCGTCACCTTCTGACACGTAAATAAGTACGAAAGTGACTTTAAGTGACGGATGCTTTATCCACATTTGACAAGGTAAACGAAATAGAAAGATTTTTATTTTTCATTTGACGATATTTTTAACTTATTTTCAGATTATTATAAGTACTTACACATTAACCAATAACTATAAGCAATTATTTCTTAAAATGACAGCTTCTATTCTTTGTACATTATAAATATCTTTACATTTTTTAATCTTATTTCAATGGAGTAAGGTGAAAAAAAAAAATATATCTTTGACTTCGACTGTACCTACATACAAGCTCCTTGACGCCTTGTTGGCAAAAATGGAGCGGAGTGACACCTTCATACGAGACGCCCGCATCACACTCGCTGTATGAATAATGAATATAATGATGATAAAAGAATTAGACAGATGCCAGTGTTACTATTAAACAATGTAACATAATACTTTTTTTTTTAGAGGCCATCTATGGTGCCACGCCCCCACAAGAATGAAAAGGGATGGCTTTATGTGCTTCCGCACGAAGAATGCGAGATGGAGAAAGTTCGCGCGCGCCTTGATGGCAGCAGCGTCAAATTCATTTACCTAATTGATGTTTACTTTAAAACCACATTTGTTGAAAAAATGGTTTGCCAGGATTAAGAAATTACTATTATCTAATCAACTAAGGTGCATTGGGGTAATTGCGAAATTGGGTATATTCCGAAAGTTTATAAAAACTACCAAACGCTGCGATATTTTCTTACTGGCAACATTAATTTAGTCGCCATTGTTATCGGCTTTGACGCTCCAGTCGCCGTTCGTCGCTGCTAGCGTTAGTGTGTGAGCAACGTGCCGTCTCGACAGACAAGTCATTTTCGCGCCTTTTTCAGTGATTCGCAATAACCCCAACACTCTTTTCTCGGAACCCAGCTAAGTTATTAAAATGATTGTTTTTTAGTATTATAGGTTATCGTTTTTTACTATTGATTGAAGGGAACACGAAGTCCACATGTTGTTTTTTATTTTGTTTCGGAAAAACCCCACTGGGTTTATTACGATACACGCACTCATTCGCAATAACCCCACCTAACATTTTCATAGAAATGGGCAGTGGTTCTCAAACTAGGTAAGTATTTAGGATAAAGAAATAGGTATTTAAATTTGTGAGGTCTAGATTTTGTTGCAATATTTAATCGTAAGGTATTGAATGGCAATGTAGGTATTCTCTTCTACGTACATAGTACTATATTATTATAATACATCCATCCATACCTACTTAATATTATAAATGTGAAAGTATGTCTGTCTGTCTGTCTGTCTGTCTGTCTGTCGGTCTGTCCGTCTGTCCGTCTGTCCGTCGGTCCGTCCGTCCGTCCGTCCGTCCGTCCGTCCGTCAGTTCGTCCGTCCGTCCGTCCGTCCGTCAGTCCGTCAGTCCGTCCGTCCGTCCGTCCTAGGTAAGGTTTGCTGATTTAATTACAACCTTTGCAGATTTAGTTTGTTTTTTAGATGGAGGCTTCTTTTTTATATCTTTAATTATAAACCGTTATGAATAGGTCTGTTAAGTACCTATCTAAGTTCCTCAAAATAAGAATCCTGATGTGATTTGTTAAGTATTGCCAATTCTATTACGTTTAAGTTTTTTGTACAACAATAAACTTATTGTTCAGAGAAATGCGTTTTTTTGCTACTTAAAATAATGCGTATCCGTCTGAAATGTTGAGAACCACTTCCTCTTACCGGGGTAAATCCGAAGTAATCTATCCGAAATGTCCGTAAAAGCGAAACTATTAACAAAGTTTACAATATTACAAGTAAGGGGCAATTACAAATGAAAAATAAATGTAAACCATCAGTCTATAAGTAGTAATATCTACTTTTCAACTATTTCGGAATTACCCCGGCATATTTCGTATTTTCCCCAAATGTCCAAAAAAGTGAGACATGAAAATAAATATGCATAAAAAAGTAACAACACCGTATTTTTGTATGTAATGTCCCCTAATCATATAAGTCTATTCATCAATTTTCAATAGACACGAAAATATAGGCAGTACAATTAAAAAATAAAATATTTTTTAACAGAAATGCTGTGGTTTACTCATCTCGTCAAAATTTATATCGTAATTACCCCAATCCACCTTATTGAATCGAAAATCATCGTTACAGATTATAGGGTTTCGAAGATTCAACCAAAACATGCAAAAAAGGTATCATGTTTGCAAAATATAGATATCTAACTATCGAGGATTTTATTTCTAATCGTGTTTTCACGTTTGTCGCTGAGACGCCGCCGTAGTGTGGGGGGTGTCTTTACGAGTTACAACTACAAGTATGGCAAATCCGCTTTCGTGATAAAAAACAACTGTATCTACAGTAAAACACAAACCTGCGCAGATGATGATTTTTCAAAGCGCGGGAATCAATCAGCGTGATCCACGATAATGGTTGTATTCTGTGCTATTATTGGTTATTCGTGACGCCATGTTGACGCGCGCCCGCGTGTCATTCAGTAAGCCGTCAAACGTGCGTGAGTGAGACGGAAAAAATTGATGCAATTTAATTTGCACCTTATAACTATTACGTACAAGTCTGATGGTGGGTTTTAAAATCGTGCTTTCGGAAATCGTCGGAATCTTGATTCGTGTCTGCGCGAACGAAGATTCACGACACGCCATATGATTTGTGTTCTACTGTACGTTCCTGTGAGGACTACGTAACCGCTTTTAAAATCGCTAATTACAGATTTTTTTAGCCAAGGGATCCAAAGCCGTGACGCAACGTATGTAAGTAGGGTATTTTTTATCAAAGGAAAGCGTCGCATTTAAAGGAAAGCATCCGCTACCATCTGCCATAAATGTTCTTTTTCTGAAGGTGAGGAAGAAAATTCGAAGTAAAAAGAACATTAAAAAGAAGATACCGGTAGATTATGCAACCATTAAAATTGCGACAGGAAGCCAATTACGTACCTACTACCTAATACAAACGTTTTGGAGACGCTCCAGCTTGTCAACCAGATCCTCGCACGAAGATCCAGGAAGGCGACATCACCACAGTCGAGAATGTGGAGAAAGAGAGAACGAGCGAGATAAACTTTAGTGTGTGTGTGTGTCTGTGTGTGTGAAAGTCTGCAGGTACCTATAAGTAGATGATAAAAGAGTTGCTTTTATCTCTTACTCCTGAGGCCCTTGCCAAGATGATACGCTAATTTGGCTTCGGTACCATCTAAACCTTTACTCGTCGGATACTATACCAGTTTTCGGAATTGCAATATTCGGTAAGTAGGTAATAAAAATTTAGATATTGATATTTCGGCTATGTTTTTTCGGTGTTCGAAGTGCTGCCGTTCAATGCTGTTTCCCTGACTTAAGTGGTAGGCAAGCCTCAAATAAGGTGGGACGACGAGCGTAGCGGGAGAAGCGTTAGGTTAGGAACCTTTGTGACAATAATGGCGCGTGAGTGGCAGCAGCCGGCGAGTACGGGTACGGAACACTAAAAAGTGCAATGCAAATGGGCAATAACTTCAAACGTCGATTTTCAGTGTAGGTCCTAACCTAGGACCTAGGTAGGTGTAGGTGTACATTGCCTATCCGCCTCGCGGTTCAAAACTTTATCTTATTTACTACCAAGGGCTACCATGTAGATAAGGGCACCACCAATTTTCTTCTGCTTTTTTTAATAAATATAAAGCTCTTCCGAGAAGGAAACATCCTCTTAAAATTTGGAGGGAACCCTCGAATAAATAGGGGGAGCAGCGACAAAACTAGTTCTAAGTAGGTAAGTTCTAAGCGTAAGAAATCGCGGGCGTCTTCTAGTCTACCTATACCTAAATGTAAAAATCTTCCGCGACTGACTCACTAATACACTAACATTAGGGACTTAAAATTTGGAGAAAATATTCGAAAATCTATCCCGAGCGGTGAGAAATAAGGGGAGTAGGAGGAGGTTTATACGTGTATTCAGTCGCGGGGATCCTTTGGTAATACTTTGCGCCCAAATTTATCTTACACGTAATATCTCCCGTAATAAAAAACAGTAGAATTTTCGAGCCTAATGTTAATTATAACTAACTTTATCGGGTCCACTTTAATTATTATTTTTAATAATATCGTCAAGAATGTGAGCAATCGTGTTTGTGACTGTTTTAATGTATCTATCTACTGCAACACTTTACTCGTATTTAGTTTTTAGCTCAATAATAAAAAACGATAAGAAGAGGGCCCTCTTGTTATTGAGTTAATTTTCATAATTACCCCTAAGGCTCGGGCGAACTATGAACATTAATAATTTATTTCAGCAAAAGATACATTAAATTCGGCTAAATGGCATTCGCCATTAGTTTTACTTTTACTTACTTCTTCTAAGCAAATTAGAAAACTGCGATTTGTTTTTTTCTTCTTCATCATTGCCGTCGTCCAAATTAGTATTGTTGTTGTCTTTGTCGCCTATATTAAAGTCAAATATAGCGTATGAGTCACTCTTCTCCATTATCAGTATCACAAAAATATCAGGTTTCTTCCGAAGAATTTACTCGTACCTATGCACTCTTTTTAACCAGTTTATAAAGATTATATTTATTAAAGTCTCTAAGGCATTAATCATTTGTTCATGGTGTTATTATTTTCATACACATTCATATTCGGGAATTCTCGTACCGCACGGATGAGCCCGACGTAGTGGGGAGTACGACAGATATCACTGATCGGCGTAATTTACTTCTCGTGGGGAACAAAATTCGTAAGTCGTAACGTAAATCGCGAGGAAGGGAAGCTCGCGGCGCGACGCGGGCGCAGCGGGCGAGTGGGCGCGGTACCGGAGCGAGGCGCGCGGTCGGACTGCGCGCGCTGCCCGCCCGGCCCGCTTCAAGTTGCGTCACACATTAGCGTATTAGCTAATAATTCAATTAATCTGACAAATTTTTCCTGTCATTTTAACAACTGAATACATTAACATTCATTGTTTTTTAGAATTCAAATGTACATACACCACATTGATAAACCGTAATAAAATAATTTCAAAGTTCCACCTGCATAGTTTGTGCAAATAACATTAAAAAAAAAAACTATTGTATGTAAGAGATTTTGATTTTGATTATATTTTTATTTGATCTCTTTATCCGATTTGTTTCTATATAAGTAAGTATTTACTTGCCTAATGTTCGTGAAGTCCCGTCTTTGCGTGTTTATCCTAAATAGTTCTACTAAAGGAGATTCAGTGAATGAGGTCATAAAAAGTATTTCGTGTTCGCGCTTCTGATAGAGAACGTAAACCCGATAACCCAATGGACCTTTTGAAGGCTCAGGCGTTTAGAAGCTATGGGGGAATAAAGAATCGTACATACATACATACATGAACCCTGAAAACATTACACTCCTTTTTTTGGGCAGTCGTGTAAAAATAGAACAAAATGTAACCGGGCGGACTCTGACTTTGAAAGCACGGAAGAAATGGACGTCTGGCGAGGAAATAACATAAAATTTATTTTATGGCCATGGATTCGTAAACATTAGGTACATCACGGAATAGTCCAGTTGTTAAGGCTGCCAGCGATGTGTAACAGTTCTTCGATTAACGCCAGAACTCTATACTGAACAACTTAAGTATAAGGCACGTCGCCATTAAAAGTATAAGTAAGTATTATGGTGTTTAGATATTTTTGAGCACCTTGTATATTTGATAGCTGCTGTAAATCAATTGTGCGCTGTATTTTTTTAACAAGCTGTGCGCAGAGGAATCACGGATTAACAGAAGCTCAGAAAAAAGCTAGAATAAAAAAATTTAGGGACTTGCTAGCTTGGCATGAGAGCGATGAAATTATTTTTTCCGATGAAAAGATGTTCCAATTGCAAGACAGTCACAATCAACAAAACGTTCGTTGTTATGGTGCTTCATTGACGGACATTCCAGTGGACAAATTAGCCGTACAACTGTTTCAAAGTGCGTCAGCTGTCATGGTATGGGGTGCGATATCGCCTAGAGGCAAGCTACTCGTAATACTGTTGTTCATTGATCAGGGAGTCAAAATCAATCAAGACTATTCAGGGCATCTATTCCCTTCGGTAAAAAACATTATCGTATTTGACCTGTTACGGTATTACTTTGACGTCAGCCGCCATTACTGTCAAGTAAATAAGAGCTATCAAAACGTTCACAATACGATAACAGATCAAAGACGAAATGGTTTCGAAATATGATAAGATGTCCGAAAATTGTATGGAAACGACCATTATTGCTTTCAATGAAACAATGCCCCATCAAAGCTAAACGTAGGTACTGAAGACTGGTGTCCAATTTATACCCTGGCAAGATTGGCCGGCATCTTCACCAGACTTGAATGCATTTTACTTTTCTATATGGGGATTGGTTATATATGCTTAGCATGATTGGAAGCACACGCTAGGACCGATTCTAGAATGAATTTAAATTCATTTAAGAATCAGTTGGTCAAGATATGGGATGACATAGGTACCCGATGGGGTAGTGCGTGCCGCGTGTAGTACGTTCTATAGTAGAATGCGTAAAGTTATACAAGCTAAAGAAGGGCGATTTGAGCTAATGAATTAATTTTGTAAATGTAATATACTTAAAATAAAAACATGTTCAATATTGAAATTAGGAGTTTTATTTTAATTTTGTGCCTATTTTAAACTAGGGCACTTAATCTGCCCATCCCCGTACATTGATATCTGAACCACGCAACATATTAAGTAGGTACTAGGTATCTGCAGGTAATTTGAGTCCGATCCGATACTTGGAAGCGCCAAATAATGTATTGCAAACAGAAGCCAAGGATAGAATTCTAAAGTCTAAATACCTACTTATGTCTGTATGTTATAAGTTAAAATAGTAGTTTCGAATGAGTCTGAAATGCGTCATCTACATATATACCGATTTGAAGATGCTAAGGTAGATAATAATTATTATCTAGAGCGATACCACCTATAGATGATGTTATGCCACTTATAATAGAGGTAACTCGTCATAACTGAGAACATTTCTAGAGGCGTTACCTCATCGGGTTGAACAATGCTCGCAAAAGAACTTAATGACACAGGTCAGAGGGCTTATGTGTGATGAATACGGAGGTTTCTCATTATATTCTGTTCAATTGTGGGACGCTCCGAGCTGCGTCCGGTGACGCAACCGGCTCTTGTCTCCGGGCGCAAGCGCAGGTATGATGCAACTATGTGCTGCTCCAATTCTGCTATTATAGTTATAGATCAAACTTCATTTTGTTTATCTCTTGACCCTTAAGTACCTGTAGGCATTCGAAAAAAGGCGTATCTTGCATGTTCGCTAAGCAAACGTTTATTTGGTAACTGATAAGTTGATGATAACACAGTACTTACATACATACATACATTAAATTACGCCTGTTTCCCAGAGGGGTAGGCAG
>OZ014443.1:12007670-12045687 GCA_963966035.1 Acleris laterana | reverse complement strand
TATGACATAGCTATGCAGTTCATTTTACGGTCAGCGTAAAGGACGGAGCTATGGCAGTTACATAACTCTGTCCTTTTCTCTCAGCGTAAAATGAATGGCACAGATAGCTCATAATAACCCCACAGTTATTGGCTATTGCCCCAGTTACTACAATAAGTTGGGTCCTTTTTACCTGTCGTAGCTTCCGTGACAATCCGGGATTGATCGTCGTGAGGGCTTCTGTGGACTGCCTGCGCCTGCACTTCCAATACCGTCATTTGTCGCAGTTTGTTCCGCAGCCATCCCGAACGGGAGAGGCAAGATATCTCTGAGCCTGGTCTCGTCAGCCTCGTCATTTCCACGTGAGATGCTGTGTCCATTTATTCACTGCTGTGTGATGTGAAGAGGTTGTTGTTGCTTACCTTTGTGGCACTCGAGTACCGCCCTGAGGTTACGTGTGGCTCTGTAGGACCTGAGGGGCTATTGCCTAACGTACTCGCAATCGCAATTGTTTTCATTTTGAAAATCGAAAGCTTGTCTGCATACAAGATGAAAACAATTGTTCCAATTTGAAGTCGATTGCGATTGCGTTAGGCAATAGGCCCACCGATAGGCTGTCGTAGAGTATTCGAATCCTGAGATCATTTACCTTCCGGACCTCGTTTACTTTTGTAGCTTGTTTGGTCCTGGGCCGTATAACGTGCTATCTTATTGTCAACGTTTTGATAGCTCTTATTTACTTGACAGTAGGTAATGGCGGCCGGGTTAAAAACAAAACCATAAAAAGTCACAATCTATATTTTTCTACCGTGTTGAATAGAGGCCCTGTACCTACTGGTTCATAACAGATGAGGATTTTCATAACATAAACAAAAATAGCGGTGACCTGACCTTTTGATATAGCACAATACCAACCGCGCTTCCCGGCCGACGCTTGCTTAGTGCTGTGTCTACAATGCGATAAAACATACCTAATCACAGTAATCACAATTATTGACAATATTAAACACATATCTAGTCATCATCTTTATTTCTCATAATTGATTCCATTAACAGTCGAAACGATACGACTTAGTATGAAACTGAAATACGAGTATTACCGTTAATTAAAATCACAAATTTAAATACAGTGTGTCCCTGGATAAAGTGCACAAACGAATAGGGATGAAACTAGACACAATTTTTTCGACAAAAAAAATAATAAAAAAAAATTACCACCTTTATTTATTTTTTTATGATTTTTTAAAAAAAGTCATAGTACGCAGAGGACCTCATCGGAACAAATCAAGATATTTTGGCTCCTGTGGGCTCTATTGATTTGAAACAATTGGAATTATAATCACAAAAGTTTATTTGTGTCAATGAAAATAGAAAAAAATGAGAAAAAATGACATAAACCCTAAAAATAATGACTTTTCCTATGAATTTTGTGTTTTTTTTTTCTCGAATTTTTAGTATTTACTCGATTTACTCAAAATTATGCCCATCTTACCTCATGTTATTTTTACCAGTAATGGTTGTGTATCTCATTGCCTTTTATTTAAAAAAATAACCAAGTGTCTCGCACAATTACAAGATCCTTAATGAGCGGCCAAACAAAGACATTGCGTTTACACTTAATTAGGTAGCCGCTCAGGTTGAAACCCTTAATGGAGGATTAGGATTACATTTTGGGTTTCTTGCACAATTATAAGATTATTAATGAGTGGCCAAACAATGACATAATGATTACGCATAATTAGGTTGTCGCCCAGGTAGATTATTGTCCTTACTCTTTATTGAATTTTATTTGGGGTGGGGCGGGGAATACATGTTAGGATTAGCATAAATAGTGATAAGATAAGGTTTAGTTCATCAGTTACTTCGAATCATTCGTCGTTACTTATTCTCAGTTACAACTACTTCTACTATCAGGATTTCATAAAATGCCCCGTTTAAGTGAGTTCACGCACAGAGATCTCGCCGACATCCACTTTTATTATGGAATGGCGAGAGGTAATGCCAGAGCTGCTCGTTTATTATACATGGCAGCATTCCCGAACAGGAGACCTGTACCGTCTGCTCGTAATTTTCAAGAACTTCACAGACGATTGTCGATTGGACTTCGATTGGATCCAGATCGCCGAGAACAAGCAGGAGTAGTGATTGATGGAGCTGTTGAGGAAGCCATACTAAGAAGTTTATTTGCTGATCCGACGACCAGTATTCGGCGGTTGGCCTTGCAGCATGGAGTTTCAAAATCATCGGTTTGGCGGATTTTTAAAAAAGAAGGTCTTCACCCATACCACTACCAACGAGTTCAACATCTACACGACGACGTAGACAGGGTACCAAGATGTGTGCTGTCTTCTTGGATTCAACGGCAGATCAGTAACGATCCTGAATTCACCCAAAAAAATCTGTGGATGGATGAGAGTCAGTTTACACGACATGGGATCACAAACTGCAGGAATCTACATGAATGGAACCCCAAGGGAGAAAATCCTCACCTCAAAAGGTCGTCAAAATTTCAAGTGCAGTTTTCGATAAATCTGTGGGCTGGACTAATTGGTGACATGTTCATTGGCCCTATTTTTCTCCCCAGAACTTTGAACGGTCCCAGATTTTTAGAACTTTTGAGAGAAGATCTGCCCCTTGAATTGGAGGATGTGCCCTTGGAGACTAGAAGAACAATGTATTTACAAATGGATGGATGCCCGGCCCATTACGCACTTGACGTAAGGGGATTTCTCAACGCCTCTTATGCTAATCGTTGGATTGGCCGACAAGGGCCAGTGGCGTGGCCAGCACGCTCACCAGACATGACACCACTGGATTATTTCCTTTGGGGCACAATGAAACAGAGGGTATACAGCGTCCCTATCAACACAGAAGAGGAATTGCGTGGCAGAATTGTCCATTGTGTAAATTACATAAAAAATAACCCGGAAATGATACGTCGAGCAACTCAACAAATAGCAGTACGTGCAGGATTGTGTTTGCAAGAGCGGGGTGGGCATTTTGAACAGTTATTACATTAAATAAGTAATTATGAAATTCCATAATTCGTTTGATTTTATAATCCCATACCCAAAATGTAATCCTAATCCTCCATTAAGGGTTTCAACCTGAGCGGCTACCTAATTAAGTGTAAACGCAATGTCTTTGTTTGGCCGCTCATTAAGGATCTTGTAATTGTGCGAGACACTTGGTTATTTTTTTAAATAAAAGGCAATGAGATACACAACCATTACTGGTAAAAATAACATGAGGTAAGATGGGCATAATTTTGAGTAAATCGAGTAAATACTAAAAATTCGAGAAAAAAAAACACAAAATTCATAGGAAAAGTCATTATTTTTAGGGTTTATGTCATTTTTTCTCATTTTTTTTCTATTTTCATTGACACAAATAAACTTTTGTGATTATAATTCCGTTTGTTTCAAATCAATAGAGCCCACAGGAGCCAAAATATCTTGATTTGTTCCGATGAGGTCCTCTGCGTACTATGACTTTTTTTAAAAAATCATAAAAAAATAAATAAAGGTGGTAATTTTTTTTTATTATTTTTTTTGTCGATAAAATTGTGTCTAGTTTCATCCCTATTCGTTTGTGCACTTTATCCAGGGACACACTGTATAATTACGGAAAGCAAATAATTTTACACTAATTCCGAGATGTCTTGGCCCGCGCTGCAAGCGAGAGGACAAGACTCGGGACGAGTGAAATCGGCAGTTCCGCACGTGTATTAAAACGACGGGTTCCGTACCAAAATGGTAAAAATGACCCCTTATGGTGCGACTTCGTGTCTGTCTGTCTGTATTAAATAAAAATTTGGTATAGTTGTATATGTATAACCATATAGGTATGTATATATTTATTGACTTATTGCCAAAAATTTACCGTTCCCCTTTTCTCGGAAGATTAAGGAGCAAAGACTGAAAAATTTTAGCCTTTAAATTATTCATATTTTACGTATTTTATTAAACTGTATTAACATTTAGGCTGTTCAAAATGGACCTTATTCCATAAAAAAACAAGTTTATAGCAAAATTTGTATTTTCTAGAACCTAATAAAAATATATATTCATAAAATGTAGGTACTTTAACATTTAAACAATCTGCGTTTGATTTGCGTACGTTTTCGGCTATTCCAACCATATTATCTTAAATACGGAACCCTCGATGCGTGAGTCCAACTCGTACTGGAACGATTTTAATACATTGGCAAAAAATGACAATAAATCAAAAATAAAATTTTAACGAAACGATTTAGTCTGATATAAATACATATATAAATACCTTCACGCCTGTCTCAAAATGGAGTACCTAGGCAAAGACTTAGACTTTAACGCCAGGCGCCTGATAAAAAATCCCAGTGTGATTGAACAATTAAGGGTAATATATATATATATATATATATATATATACATAAACTCACGCCTTTATTCCCAGAGTGGGGTAGGCAGAGCTACAGAATTACCAATAACTGCTTGTTGATATTTCTGTAACCACATTTTGCACACAAAGGCTAAGATGTTAACCAACTCAGAGAGGTTTAGCTGTTTGGAGTTAGTTATCCTATTCCAAACATAGTTTTAAAAAGTAGAAAGCGCGGTACGGTCACGAGCGTTAATTTGGGACCCATTTCAAAAAAAATATGCTTGAAGTCGTCAATATCATTAGAGATGTCATGTAATGTGTAACTTTTAGGAAACACAACCTTATTGTTGTAGAATGTTAGATTGACATTGGACCTAAGGTGGGTACCAAATTAAATCACGTGACTGTACATAATTATGTAAAAAAAATATAAATTTTTCACTGCCGCTGCCATTTGTAATTAATATTTTTTTTACAACAGTAAGGTTTACAGTTCCGAACATGTAGGAGAAAAATATATAATTTGATTGGGCTCTCATATCAATAGTCCGTTTTTTTTTTAGCGCCTGCTCGAATAAAATGGCCACTTATTTCGTCAAGAGAAGTTCACCATAAAAGTATTAAGACTTTATGAACTTCAGCGTTAATTTCTGATGTAAATTAAGTTTTTTTTTTTGTTCTAGCCTAAATGATTGTCCCACTGCTGGGCAAAGGCCTCTCCCCTTGAGATCCATGAGTCCCTATTTGGTGCTTCTTCCGGCCGGCCAGTTGCTGAGCAATACGTCCAAGCCATCCCAACCACAAAAAGTGTTATGCTAATAGTATTAGTGTTTTGTCTCGTAAATAAAACTAAAAAATGAGACAAAATAATAATATTATTAGACCAATGCTTTTTGAGATACGGGCCCCAGATATTCCATAGTCTCTGTTTTCACACTTTTTGTCCTTGTTGCCAGATATGTTTATTTAGTAAGTAAACCTATGAACACTCGTAAAACCACAATTAAAACCAATGTAGGTTCCCATGCCCTAACGAGGCACATCGCTGAGAATAACGACGTAAACAAGTTTAACAGTAAACTGCGGTTCTAGCAATGTATATTTTGCTAAATGTGCGTAGGCAATTTAAACTATGGCAGAGCCTACAAACTCGACCGTAACTGATACGAGACTAAATTAAAAAAGTGGTTCGAAAAGCTAGCGTTAGTAATATCAGGCCGGTGACACTCCGCGCTATCGCCTTCAAAATGTGCTGCCCCTTGCAAGGGGCGAATCAGTTGAGTGTCACGCGAGCGCTCGTCTCGACGCGCGCCGCCGTGCGCTGCCAAAGTTTTTGTTTGAATACGCACTTATACGAATATGGCTAATCGAAAAGGCAAAAAGTACTGCATCGCATATGGGTGCTTAAATAATAACTCCAATGTCGAATTAACTTTTTTTAACCTGCCTCAGGATGACGAAAGGTAAGGTTATTATTAATATTATTAATAACTTCGATATAGATAGGTAGTTACGAGTAGCTGGACTTAATTACTGACACAATCAGCACCTACAGTTTTGAATCCTCGACGCAAAAAGAGCGGTATAATACTTATTATTTATTTTACTAACGACCCGTCCGCAGTTTCACAGTTTTCAACTTATTCGGACCAAAAACCAGTTATCTACTTGCCTTAAACAGCGTTCAGTGTAAGTAAGTAGATCTCCCAGTACTAGTAACTGCCTGCTAAAGCAAGGTCAGCATGTGCTGGATATTAGGTCAACACAACACACAAACAAATGGCAGCTTTTCTAAGTAACGGAGTAGGTAACGATAGTACTTGAGTTTATAACAAACAAAAAGTTTTAAGGTCTATATTGATTTGTTTATTTTATTTATTTATTCAATTAGACACACCAATAGTTGTACAAACAAATACAAATACAAAAGGTATTTATAAAGAAAATACCTAGTTAAATAGTTAGTACCAATTACAGGTGTGCAACAGTATTAGCACAGTCAGGATTCAATGAAACTAAAAATTTGGCATTTATCACATTACAGCAAAATGACAAAAAATAAATAATTAAATTAACATATATTTTGAAGGTTAATACTAGTAAACTACGTCTTATTACTTAGATGGAAAGGGGGATCGGAGCAAACAACAAACAAGTCGCAGACAACTTTTGCCAGTCCTCCAGGCATGAACTATTTTTTCTCGTCATTTAAGTAAGAACTACATAAAAAAACTACAAATGATCATAAATTGAATTTGTTTTCTTACAACAGCCACGGAAAGAAATAGTACAAGTACTTAAGTGCCAGCCCTGGGAGGTGGGCGGAGTCAGTAAAGCTCATGACGGGCGAAATAATACAGACTCTCGCAGCGCAGATTTAAGGTGCATTTTGCCTCGTTAGGGGCGCCCCCACTATCGATCGCAAAAATGTAACCAAGGCCACATCCGTGCGTGCACTTGTATTATTATCGTTCCCGCGTTCTGAATAGGTTTAAATTCGCATGTTTGCTGTCACAGAGAGTCGCTTCTGTACTTGTACTATTACTTATTCTGTGGTAATATGGAATAGAATAGAATAAAAAATAAATAAATTTATTTGACACCGCAAAAAATATTAAAAAACGCACTAAGAAACATAATGCACGAGTTGTGGTGCCAAAAAGGTTCCAACTCAGCATAATCAGGTCAGGGGACCGCAGCGCTGGTTTTCGGTTGGCACCTTTTGTTGAACCATCGTTACAATTACTTTGTTACAACATACATATTAAAATAAATAATTAAACATTAAAAGACGAAAGCTTCTATGAAACACGAATATTCAGCAAAATAAAAAACGAGAAAAATATACTTATATCTCTAAGAAATACATTACTTAACTAAATCTGTATGTATTAAACACAAACGATACACTTATAGTAACTAAAAAGACACTAGGCACAAAAGAAAAAGATACATTATTTATGAATGACCTTACATGACAAAAGTGATAGTGATATAATAACAATGTTTTAATAAAATATCCATACAAAAAAGGACAGTTAACAAAACAAATAAATATACAATTTAAAACTAATCTTGTTTTTGTAAAACGATTCTTTTGAATGCTTATCTAAATGTTGGAATGGTCTTAACCACTTGACCGTCCGACGATAGCATAGTATCCGAAACCAATATGCTCTCAACCGTCCGCGGATACTTTACTATCCCGAGGGGTGGAAGGAGGAGCGGTTGATTTTAGAGCCATCTAATGGAATATTTCGGCATTATTTACTAATTCTATTGATGCAACAACGTAGCCTAACCAAATAGTTAGCTCTAAAAAATATAGATGGCAGTGTACGCCATTTGCTTACAAGGACAACATTTTTATTTGCCAGTGCTCTAAGAAACTGCGCGTGATTGTGAGTATTTGTGGAGAACTCGTAGTTATGTCGTAAGTATTTCACGTTCATTTACATATTTTTGGGTGTTATTATACATCAAAATAATCAGGAATGTGTACTTTCTACGATAATGTGTATCATCTTCTGTTTGTGATAGTGTGATGACTGTAATATCAATTTGAAATATCAAGGTTGTTTTCGAGCTGGGGCAGTGAACGTTTATAGCCTAATTATTAGTAATTTGGAGCTCTGTTTACAGAAATATACAATAAATACTAAAGATTGGTTTATAGAGAACAGATTAATATACTTAAACATAAGAAATATATCAAACTACTTTAGGATTCATCAAAACATTAACGGTGTTTCTCAGGTTTTATGCCGTGGACGGTTGACTATCCGCGGACGTTTTAAAATATATCAGAAATAAGGGTTTGTACAAACGATTTCTCGTGTGTCTTGATTATTCGGTGTTTGGAAATGTATTTTTGTTTGCATGTATTCTTTCAGTTACCTACGGATATAGATACTAATTTAAAAAATGGTTTTATTTAGCTTGAATTTGTAATTTTGTACATTTGTTTGTTCAGATAGGTACCTATGTGTTTCAAATATTACAACAGTTTTTTCAACCACTTCTACTTCTTTGATCATTATGAAATTTTGATTTTGATAGTTTCAACCTTCGATCCTTGAATCCTGATGATGCAGAGGTACTGCTCACCAGAACTATTAAACTTAAGAAACTTTTGATTTAAAAGTAGCATAGTGGGTATCAAGCAAAGACTGTTGTCATTATTATTGATATACAAAATTTATCTACTTTCGACACTGGATACCATAGTCTCCACGGACGTTTAAGTGTATATCAGTTGTAGGCAGCCTTATGCAGAGGGCCATCTTGTTGCACTTGTTGGAAGGAGTAGGGAATTTGTTTAATTTATTTTGATATCTTATTGAGAACTATATATGTTGATTGTGGTGTCATTTAAAAGTTGAAATAGTCTTTTTTTATAATATGTAATAAAAAAAGAGGGTCATCGTGCAATATTTCCTGTAATTAGTCGTCAAATAAAAACTTCCAGCATTTTTTACCAATTTCCTAAGTTTAACCTTGATTATAGTCGATAATCATGGATATTTTTAGTATAACTAAAAAAGTATTTGAACAAATGAACGTTCATTTATGCCTTAGTATTTTTTTCTTTATTTTAGCTTGTGTAGTTTAGAAGATACAGACGTTTTTGTAGAAAGTTGTGGTTGCGCAGCGCGGGGCGTGCGTCGGTAAAATAACCCGGACGGTTGAGAGTATAATGGTCTCGCGGGCCGGACGGTCAAGTGGTTAAGCAGTTTAACGGAAGGGGGCAAATCTTTCTAACATTTAGAGGCAGCAAACTTGAAACTACCACGAAATGCCATCGTTCTGTGATGAGATGTTGACAGGCGGCAAATAAAAACGTAATTATTAATTACCGTTTTGTTTTAATACACCATCTTTGTGTATGGTATAGCTGTAGTGTACCCACAGGTACACTACAGCTACTAAATTATAATACCCACCTGTAATAGAGTTATTGTAGAGCGTAAAGTACTCGTAGTTCATCTCACTTAGGTCTGATCAGTCTGATCACAGACCTGGGTCTGATTTACACTTTGCGAGTTTTACAAGTGGCAAGTAGCAAATGTATGGACTTCGCAAAGTGTCAATCAAGCATAACACATTAAATTATAAATAAATAAATAAATATAAATGACACACCAATTAACCTAGTCCCAAACTAAGCTCTAGGCTCTACTATGGGTAGGTACTTGACAACGATATAAATAAAAACCGCTTCGTACAGTAAAGCGATAGCTTTGGTAAGAATACGTAATTTGGAAGAACAAATGCCTCGTAACGAGTTACCAGTCATCTTGAAATAGCAATTAGCTCGAATAACACTTTGATTTATTTTGTATGTAAGTAAAACTAGCTTCTGCCAGCGACTTCGTGTGCATAGAATTCGTAACTTTGTCATCTCACGTAAACTATTTTTTTCCGCGAGTAGCCTATGTTATTTTTTGTTTGTTAAAAGATTTTGGTTTAAAATACAACGATATAAATTCTCGAAATAACTCTCAAGCCCTCAAGCCTCAAATTAGCCATAAAGTTGAAGATAATCTGCTCATGTCAAGCTTAGCCGCGTAAATTGAAACCCAGGGGAAATCAACTATGCTTGAAATAGCATATTTGATCGCGCCCCTCAAGAAAATCCTCCCCAATTCGGTTCTAATTTATGGCATGGCATAATATCCCGCTCGGTATACAGCTCTCGCAAATCCAGATATCGAGTTCTGTATTTTTAGCCTAACGAGTTTGACCTTTGCAGTAGGTATAGGAACAGGGTGAGAAATCAAAATGTAATCTAGCTACTTAATAAGGACTTTACTTAATACTTACTTACTAACTACTTACTTTTTTACTTTTTTACTTAATAACTGTTGATTTCATCTAGAATTAAGCTGCATCTAATATTTTGAGTAGAAAACTTGTTTTATCGAAAAAATATCACAACTTTTTTACGATAATAATTCATTATTTAGATAGATTGTCATAGCATTTAATTTAAAACAAATAGAATTATTACCTACTTGCAGCAACTCTTTTACTTACCTATTTTTTATATATGTGTGTGTGTGTGTCTGTGGCACCGCAGCATCGGTTCACCCGTTTGGGAGCTACGATGGCACAAACAGACACTCAGATACATAGACATAGAGATACACGTTATAAACTAACATCCTTCTATTTATTTATTAGTTATTAACCCCTTATTATTTATTTCATGTCATTAAAGAGACGTGGCTAGCTATAGTAGGTAATATTGTTAATTTGGAAAAGATTAAGGAAAAGCGTGAAATTAAAAATTAAAAACCCCCGACTCAAAAAAGTCTGTAAAGAAAAACCTAAAATACCCCAGCTACTTAGCGGTGCCCGACACGTGGCGATAATATTAATATATACTTACTTATAATAAACTTATAGGGTCATACTTATTATTTTTTACTTTTTAGAGGGTTTTCTTTACAGGCTGTACTAAAGGGCGTTTTTTTTTTTTTTAATTATGCCTGTCACTATTCCAATTCGTTCAACCTCATCTCGATTAGATACATCGTTATTTAAACTAGTAGTTTTACGTAACTCTTAACCAAGGCTCAGACAAACGCCCGTCATTTTGAAAACATGACCCTGTTCCGTACCTACAGCAGAGACTTATTAATTCCTTATGATTTTTATAAAAATATTATAAGGTATTTTATAGTATATTTATTATACCATAATGTATAGGTATGTATGTATTCAGTGTCAATTTTATAAATCTGGATAAAAACATATCCAAGATCGTATACATTTTTCACTTGTCGGACGTATTGGAACCATAATTTATAATTAATTAACGAAAATCGCGTTAATTAAGAAATTACCTTTATTGCGGACCTCTAAATGCGGTCCGAATTGCGCTATGTCAACCTTTTTTGTGGTTTTATAGAAAACATATAAGGTAACGGCGCCTATTACCGTGGTACTTAAGGAAGTTTTCAAAAGAGTCCAAAAAATTAAGGTTATCAAAGCTCCTAAGCGACCAAAAAAAATTTTTTTATTTAAGAGTGTTTATTGAACTTTTAGCGTCGTAACTTTTTGGACTCATTTTACTTTATTATATATTGTAAAATAATTATTGAAACCAAAATACCCAAGTATTATATTACCGTGGTAATACACAGGTTGTGATTCTATTACCGCGAATTCAGCTTCCATTACCGAGGGTATAAAAAGCAGCAATTTTCTATCATCGGTAATAGGCGCCAGACTCACGATTTGGAACTTAATACCGTGGGTTAAAAAATAAATAATGGCTTGGTTCCGTATATTATTTTGTACATCACATTTTTAAGGAAGACTAAATAAAACGGTAAAAATATGATTGTACTTAGGATTTGTATTTCGTTTTTAAAAGTTGTTACAATTGTATATAGATGAAATGAAATGAAATGAAATGAAAATATTTATTTCAGACAAAGAATATCCATAATATATAATCATCATACGAGTGTTTTTTATACATTTTTTGGCCTGGAAATATGTTTAAAATGGAAAATAAAATATAAAGATAAAGATAAAGATAAAGATAAAGATACTTGGACCTTTTATTTTTTAGGGATTTAAAATCTTAGTGCAGACGCGTCCATACAAAACATTTTTTTCTCAAATCCTTATAAAATGAAAGATTCATTTTTAACATTGATAAATTGTACATACATTTTAAACCTTTGTTTATTAGTTAACGATAGTTTAAATATTCAGATCTTTTTGATTGGTTGTCAAAATTGAAAAGTTATATTTATAGGCCACGACTATAAAGGTAATAAACGAATATATACTAGTATAATTTATAATTAAATACATAAATAAATATAATATACCTAAGTATGAAAAGTAAATGATTTATGATCACTAAATATGCAGTAAACACGGAAGTTTCTTACTGATGAGTAAAATTCTCAACTTTATCAAAGAAATCTGTACTTACGGTACCCTAAATGTGATAAATTTAATAGAAGACTAAAATGTCACTCGGTAATAGACACTTCTTTAGGAACCTATTACCGACCCAAACAAATATAGAATGGGTCGGTAATAGACTCCCATACATTCTATTACCGAGGGTTATCTGATCATACCATCGGTAAAAGACTCAATATGGAGTGTTTGAAAAATCTAATTCCGACCCATTAAAACAAACGGATACAGTTTTATTTTCATTACAAATCAAAAGTATATAATACAACCTTGGTATAAAACCAAAATTACATAACTGGTATGTAAATACACGATTTTATCTCAATATTTAAACCACTTGACAATTTAAGGTTCCCATACAAACTACAAATTCAGTACTGAAGTTTTCGTTAAAAAATAAGGGTTTGTTGAATACTTTCCATACCACGGAAATAGTTCTTTGAAAGCGTGAATAGATCAAGATTGCAATAACCGTAAGAGAGTATGTATAACCGATCGCATTTACCAAAAATAAAGTATAAATAACCCAAATCAAAAAAATCTATTACCGGGGTATACCACGGTATTAGTATCCACAGCAAAAAATGGCGTCTATTACCGCTGTATTTTATTTTCCATTTTAAACATATTTCCAGGCCAAAAAATGTATAAAAAACACTCGTAAGTCGTGCAGAAAACAATAAACAACCATTTAAATACCATAACATTAGTTCAATTGTCATAAATATTACGTAAAACACTAAATAAGATTCGAGTTGACTTACGTGTGGCGTCACGCGTTAGTATGGCACGACCTCTTTCTGCGCTGCCGTCGCGGAAACTGACGAATTGCAAGCACTTTGTTTCATTCACACACACTAGCGCTAACAGGTCCGTAAGTCAACTAAATAAGCTTCGTTCGTGTAAAATTTGTTTTTTAGAAAATCGATCGGTTTGTTTATAAAAAGCGTATTTAAAAATACCACGGTGATGGTCGCCGATTTTGATACCCCCGGTAATAGGCGCCGTTACCTTAAAACCTCTCTAATATTTTACCACATATATTAACTATTTTAAAAATAAAACTTCCGTGAGACACACATATTAAGGCCCGTATTAATAAACTCATCTTGGCTGAGATGCGCGTCACAAGATACGTCAAAGTAAACGTCAAACCATAGAACACTGTCATTTTTGACGCATCTTGAGACGAGCATTAGAGTTGAGATTAGTTTATTAATACGGGCCTAAGACTGCGCCGAGCGTTACGCCGGATGTACAGTGGCGCCCTCATTACTTTTATTGTTTTCTAATAAACTAAAGTATTTTCTTGAAATTGGACGAAATGTTTTTGTACTAAGTATAGATAATTACTTATATTTAACGGGAAGAAATAAATGAGGTGTTCATTATTCACAGTTTTTGAAAAATAACCAAATAATCTTAGAAAATCTGTATCAAAATTTAGGCTAGTCATAATGGACCTTTGCATAATAAATAAAGTTCATAACATAACGGATCACATGTCCGGGTTTGTGTCCTAACATGCTTTTCGGTAAAGGATATAACATTGAGAGAACAACTCAAGACATAATGACACGAGATGCTTAGCCACCCGAGCTGAGTAAGGAGTTCGAGTGGCATTATGGTTGGTTAGTCTCGCGTTTACTTTTCACTTTCAATGCTAGAAAAAAACGACTTTCTATACAAAATTACAATATTTATTATAATAAAATTTCTTAATAATTTGTTGCCCCGTTTTTTGTGCCAAGTTCTTGCATGTTGAGCCAACAGATTCAAACTTGAAAACAATTTTAACCCTTAATTTGGCAAAAATAAAAAAAGTCGGGAATTCAAACCCTTTTTGATTTTAAATCAGCAAAAAAATGAAAACACAATCCAAACAAAAAAAGTGGTCATTATGGTATGTTCGCTGTGACGAACATTGCCAAATTAAGGGTAACTAATTGGACCATGCATATTCAAATGAAGATTCATATTCGTAATCATTAATCGCGTTACACGGAATTAAATCGTTTTCTAAATCTTTTTGCACAGTTGTCATTTTCAGGTTATTTCCGGCCCTAAAAGTTGTCTGTACACACTGAATATGGCGATAATCCTACATTCACGAACACCGTCATTGGCTGTTTAGGGGTTTCCAAAGTACATTTTAAGAGAAAAAATATTTATTGACAAGAAAACCGGTGGACAGCAAAAACTAACAGGACATACCTATACTCGTAACACACTTTTGGACAATAAGGCAAGGCACAATTTGAACTACGGTTCTGTACGATTCGGCTTTGTTATAAATACAGCGCGGTTAGTAGCTATAGCCAACATGTTCGTCAACCAACTTGGCAAAAAAATTCGTTGAACGATGACTGTTGACATATCAGAAGGCTATTCTTCTTTTGAGATGATTAAAAATATTTAATGTTATGATCGTTACTTAGGCATGTCTAAATAGGTAGTGCTAATGGAAACCGGTGGTTTCTTTTTAGGCCCGGTGGAGATTCCTGTGCCATTTGAAATAAACTAGATTAGTAGATACCTCGAATTTATTTCTCCTATGTGTTATTTGCTTTAAGCTAACGGGCACACAGAACACGTGTCACATGTCAGATTGCAAATGCGTTGATAATCCCGAGGACTACTTAAGGGCCACGTTAATAATCTGATCTCGACTGTGAGATGCAACATAAATTACCTACAGTTTTCTATGATTTGACATTTACATACTTTGACGTATCTTGTAATGGTCATCTCGGTTAAAATGAGTACGGACCCGTGCTTCACCTCGTTATTGCACCTGGGTGAAGCACGCACGGGGTATGCCCTAGTTCCCGTGCTCTATGCTCCAACTGACAATTGATAGGTAGTAAAGAAATGAAGTACAACCGAGTGCTGAAGTCTTTTATTAATAATAAAATTTAAATTTAAGTGGTTGATAATGTTTAACAAAGTAGGTACTACAGGTTACGAGCATGATTGTACGAAAATAATATCAGTTGGAGCACGGGACTAGTGATTCCCCGTGCTTCACCTGGGTGAAACACGGGAACAGGTTATGCCCCGTGCTTCACCCAGGTGAAATAACGAGGTGAAGCACGGGTCCGTACCGGTTAAAATGATTTTATTAATATACGGCCTTTTGTGCTTACAGTCTCGGGAATTCGAAACTGATTTTGTACGAGCTAGTCCCGAATTTTGCGAAAATCCCGGTTTTGGCCTGTACATTAGGTGCCTGAACTACAAGCCCTCGACGCATCAATGCTAGTTATTTCACACAGACTATTACTTGGCGGTAGGTTAGCAGGTAATCAGCGTCTACCAACTACCAACCTTTAAGTGGTATCCCCTTATCTAGTACCTGAAAACCCGAGTGTCGCTCTGGTTGAAATCGATTTTTCCCGAAGATATTGTCGAGAGCTGTTTTAAAGAACGTCAATGCAAATCTATATGCACAAATATTGCTAGTTTAATAGTACAGGATATAATAAAATTCAAACTTCTGACTGACTCACTGAGTGATTGATATACCTACCAACGTACAGCCTAAACCGCTGGTCCTAGAAATGAAATTTAGAGGGTTTCTTTGTGGAGCATAGTATCCACTAATAGGGTAAAATAAAGGGAGGAAGTATATATGTATGGAAGTCTTCCATTATTTAAGCTAGAAACGTGAAAATCGAGGATTGTTGTATGCTAGGTACTGTTTGCATATTAAAATATTACTTTCCACGATTTAGGAAAAGCTACCTTTATGGTGGTGAAATGGGGGTAGAAGTTTGTATCTGAATTCGCACATTTTTGAATAAATTAAAAATATTATACTTTCAGCGACTTTGGAAAAACTACCCCTAACTAAGGGGGTAAAAGGACCGATAGAAGTTTGTGTACATGAGATTTGGACATTCTTAATATGTGAAAATGTATATTTTAAGCTAGGGTTTATAGATAAATCATGGTTTTGGGCAAATTTTGAAAAATGTACCGTAATGTAATGTGTATGTAATATACGAAATGAAGTTTGTAAGAGAATTCAGTAATTTTTCAAGTTAGAGACGTGGAAATTGTTGCTTACGTTACAAATAAAAAATATGAATGACGGCAATTTCGGAATAGCTGCCTCTAACGGGGTAAAATGGCGGGTAGAAGTTTGTATATGAATTGAAAAACATGGAAATTGATATTTAGGCTGCTCATATTTATACTGTTCATAATTAAACATATGGTTGAGCAATCTTGAAAATGTAAACCTAAAGCAATGAAACTCATTTTTGAAGTTACCTACACGAAAGTTGATATCTAGACTATTTTACTGTAATAAATAAAAACGCGTTTTTTAAATTATCTCCTGACGGGGTGAAACTTTCCCGATCCCAATGGAACCCTGGCCCACCATAGAACGGTGTCAAAGTTGTAATGTTTTTTTTTTTATTGAGGTCAATTAAACAAACATAATTGTGAAAGAAGGGCAGTAAATATATTTCGTATGGCAGTATTTTTGTTCAACATGTGATGAAGTGAAACTTGTCTATGTAGACCGGTTTTTAGAGTTCCGTAGTCAACAAGGCACCCTATCGCTCATTACCGAATTACCGTAATTGTCAAATATCAAATTCTCAATACGGAGTCCCTCTATTTGGCTTAACTTTTAAGTAGTTTGTAAGAAAAAGTAACACTGATATAAGTACCAACAGGCAGACAAACGGACACAGTGAAACTATAAGGTTCCTAGTTCGGCTACGAAACCCTAACAATCTGGACTTTTTCCTACTTATTATCCACGATAATTAACTACAGTGTAGTCACATGCTATTTTATAACAACTGACTTGTGAAGGCTTACATACTCAATTACTGGAAGTTATTCAATATTGATATCAAGTTTCACTTGGAGTTTTCACTGCTAACACCAGATAGATGGAAATATTGAATATCGGGTAGTTGACAAAGAAACTCTATCCGCGGGAAAAGTGTCAAATGCTGTGATAGGCAACTCTACGTCACAACTTGGAGCCGGGTAGGCTTTAGGATCTAATTTAAACCTTGCCTCTTCTGCTTAGAAGAGAAGTTACAATTTCCCAATTTTCTTCTTAATCGACGTTAAAGTATAAAGGTGAACTTTGAATTGAACTTTATCTTGTATATGGTAGAGGTTGCTACGGGTGCCCTGTTCGGTCTGAGAGAAAGCACTTTCCGGTCGTGCGGCGGGTTGGATGACGCAGATGCTGTGCTCAGTCGCCGCGCGCCGCCAGTCGAGTCGAGTCCGCCCGCCCGCGAGGACTTGGCCTTCTCGTCGCATCTCTCACGATAACGTCTTCGCGATATCGAATTGCCGTGCCAAAGGTGAAAAACATAAATGACATCACGAAGTTTACCATTTATTTAGCACTGAATATATCGGGTTTGAGGTAAGTTCGATTTATTATTATATCTTACTTTAGCTTAAGGTAAAATTAAATTTAGAAGTAAGTAAAACTTAGTTTCTCGTAATGTTTTGAGTATTCCAGGTTCGAAAAGGAAACTAAAAAATTTGTACAAATTACTTTAATAACGTATTTTAAATATCAGTAGTTAATATTAAAAAAATGTACTTCATCATCTACATAACAAAGGGTATTTATTAATACATAAAAATAATAATATTTGGATATTCTCCAATCATTCATTATTATTAATAAATGTGGTGCATGTCCCGTTTACTCTCATTGACATGTGGATCACATAGTTATTCAAATCACACGTTTTCAACTTTCACGGAACAAAAACTGATGCATTGTTTTTGAATGAGGACGTGCGGTGCACCTGTGATATATTAATTAACTGAGAACTAACATAACGCATGCATTTATGCACCCATAATAGTTTTGATACATAATTTTAATCAATTGAAGTTTTACTACTCGAAGTACTTTTTTCAAGTGAACTCGGACCGAGGACAGGAGTAATAAAACCTGAACATAAATATTACATGCGGTCTTGTTTAATACCTAATGTCCTAATCACAACATGACTTCACATCAGGTCTTATTGAACCCGTCGTGGTACGTTTACGTGAATACATGTATTAGGTACCTACATAATGTCTTCACAAATCTAACTTTTTTATATATAAAAACTGTATCTATAGGTAACCTTTAATTATTTAAATTTGCAGCCAACTTTTTAACTGACTGAGCCAGGCCTAGGTACTATTACTCTGCATGGTATGTACTTACGTATGCAGGCGATGGGTAGCGTAAAGAGCATTGAATAACATTCTTTTATTAATTATTACAAATAAATGTTCTAATTTCTTCTCTGTTACTTCCAACTTCCCAGATACTTAATAGATAAGTTGGATTCAAGTATTATTACATACATCATACATTGATTTGTTTGTGTCATGACACTCATGACATTTGGAATAGTGAACAGTTAGGTTGTAGTGAATAACAACCATTTCGACCATTTGAAAATGAAAGTGGCAAACGTTAGCGGGACCACGCTAATAATAAGGTCAACGTGCCAATGCCGAGCGGAAGGAAAGTTGACGAAAACCAGATATTTCTACTACGCCTAGTTCTCAAGAGTTTTCTTGATTACAATGCACGATTAGAATGCACCTATTATGTAGTCGTTAGAGCGAACCATAAATTTCTTCGGAAAAAGTTTAAGCGATGTAGTAGACTTTAGTCACGCGCAGCACAATATTTTCATTGTGTTTTGGAAAGCCTAAGCCTATGCCGATAAAAATAAAAAGTGTCCCAAATTCGTGCCCTTAGGAATACCAACAACTCTTTGTTTTTCAGTCTGTATGGTTGCATTGTGAATGTTATTTCTTTCTTTCGTTGGATGGATGCCTTTATATTATTTTTCATGGACTTTACACAAATCCCTAAACACAAGAGGGCCTGTCAGTTTTGTTTGGACGTGGTCTGCCGAAGCAATGGTCGGTCCACTGACCCATTGACCTTCAACGCACGACCGGTTGCGCATAAGCAACTGGAGCGCTCTCGGCACCGAACAGCGTCATATGTATTTATATAACACTAAAAAGAAAGCCCCGCCGCGCTTAGCCGACCGTGGCCGTGAGCCGACAGCGGCAAGTGTCTCTTGAACCTGCATCGCGGGGAAATGTCGATACAGCGAGACGCGCTGACAGCTAGACGGATCTATCCAGCTATCTCAAATAAGAAGGGGGCATTCATACTATAAAGGAAAAATATAACAATAACCCATTAAGTTAACAAATTATAAATTCACTACGTTACTAAAAGTGTCGAGTAAGTTTTAGTGAACATGGAAACTGACACTTTCTTAATACCTACGTGCACAAGGAAAACTACCTCTACCGCAAAAGTTGATCTCCAAGCAAACCCAAACTCATAAAGACTTTTATAATGACTAAAATTTATATATAATTACATACATACATACATACATAAACTTATGCCTTTATTCCCAGAGTGGGGTAGGCAGAGCTACAGAATACCCACAACAACTCTAAAAACTTGTCGATACTTCTGTAACCACATTTTGCACACTTAGGCTAAGATGTTTACCAGTATATGTAATTCATGTTCGATAATATAGGTACATATATTATTTTCTTGGAGTTAAGTGCAATAATAAGGAAAAATATCAATAAACTAGGCAAGCGAAGTAACGACAACCTTACTAATGATTTGCGAGCTAATAAACAATTGAATGTTACAGATGACCGTGGGGCGAGGCAGCAGAATGTTTCGTTTTCTCCTGTTGGTTACCTTCGTGGTAGCCGCCGCTGCTCAATCTACACAGAACCCTGGTTTCATACCATGTACGTACAACTTAACATAGTTACATGCATCTGGTAAACATAATGGTATTTATAACTTAATACTATTCGATAACATCAGTGTAACTTAGTAAACGTATACGTAATGTATTTATAACTAAACTATGCCATTACAGCTTTGTAGTACCAAGAGATTCTGTGTTAAACTACAGACATGGCGAAACTATATTATGGGTTTCCTGTTGACTACGGAACCTTACAAACATGTTTTTCGCTCATAAAGTTATTTGAAAAAATTAATGGGTATTTTTTTAGTTAGGTAATTCACTGCTTTGAACATCGAAGTTTAAAGTTACGTTACCTAGTCTCTCCCCATTGAGTCGCGAGTCACGAATGATAATGAGGCATCCGTTGAATTTAGTGCTTCGTTGTAAATATTGTCTTTACTGTAAATCGTCTAGTTTCTCCCTCAGAACTCATGGGCAAGATGTTTAGTTCGAAACATGTCATCCATGTAAAGAGCATGCTTTTGTCGTAGCGGAGCAAGTGGCGGTGCTGGGAGAGGCGGAGGCTCGTGACGGAGGCACTGACCTGGAGTTCCGGTACCACGACCACGAGCAGCTGACCCGCTACCTTCGAGCCGTCTCCGCGCGCTACCCTGCTCTCACCGCTCTTTACTCCATCGGCAAATCCGTACAAGGTAATAGGCACCTGTCAAACAAGTGAGATTCTCAATTTCTCTTAGATGATTCGCTATGCGGCAGTTATTATGCAATTGCGCCCATACATCCGCTAAGAGTACCTACCTAAAGGATTCCTTTTCCTGACACTAAATCAAGCTGCGTCACCAAAAAACTAGTCACAATTAGTATGTCTTATCTTACTAATATTATAAATGGGAAAGTTTGGATGTTTGTTACTCAATCACGTTTTAACCACTGAACGGATCGGGATGAAACTTGGCACGCATATAGGTTAGGTCCTTGAATAGGACATTTTTTTTTTTTTTTTTTTTTTTGTATGTTTTTTTGCAATACTGTCTTAGAGACATTCAGCAAATGGTCATGAAGGTGCGCATTGACTTGAAGGCTGACAGTCCAATGACGTGTGCCCTATATGTTGTTGTCCGTTATAGATCTCTGGGAGCTTTTCTTTTCAATCTTGAGAATTTCGAATTAATTTGCATCAACTGCATTGCAAGTATGTTTGGATGATTATGTATTCTTCTCTTGTAGGATTTCATTGTGTGACTTATCTCTTCTATAACTGTTCTGATTTTTAGGTCATGGTGTAACTGTTTATTTGTAACAAACCAAGGAGCGTTAGTTATCATTCGGAGAATCTTTGACTGGAATCTTTGTAGTATCTCTATGTTTGAGGTTGATGCGGTTCCCCATAACTGAACACCATACGTCCATATAGGCTTTAGGATGGATTTGTACAAGAGCATTTTGTTTTCCAAGGACAGCTGGGACTTTCTCTCAAGGAGCCAATACATTTTTCTAAGTTGCATGCTTAGAGCTTTTCGTTTCGTGAAAATGTGTTTTTTCCACACTAGGCGACGATCTAGGTACAATCCAAGATATTTGGCTTCATTTGCTTGAGGAATTTGTGCTCCATTGAGTGTTACTGGAGGACAGGTAGCACGTCTAGTGGTAAAGGTTACCTGTACTGACTTGGTCTCATTTGCTTTTATACGCCAGGTTTTCAGCCAATTTGTTATTTTATCTAAACACTCTTGAAGAATGGTGCTTGCTTGTGTTGGATTTTCATGGGTTGCTAAAGCTGCCGTATCATCTGCGAAGGTGCCGATTATGGCCCCTTCCGAAAGAGGTAAGTCAGCGGTAAATAGTAAGTACAGGATGGGGCCGAGAACACTGCCCTGGGGCACTCCAGCATGTATTTTATGCAGGGAGGAGACTTCTTCTCCTTGCTTTACAAAGAAATGTCTATCCGCAAGGTAGGACTTAAGGAAGATGTAGTAATTTGAAGGAAGCTGTGTTTTTACTTTATACAATAAGCCTTCGTGCCAAACTCTGTCGAATGCCTGTGATATATCAAGAAAGACGGCGCAACAATATTCTTTCTTTTCAAAGGTCTTGTGTATTTGCTCTACAAGTCGGTGGACCTGTTCTATGGTGCCATGTTTTTCTCTGAACCCGAATTGGTGATCTGGTATAATTTGAGTTTTGGCTAGTACAGAATGTAGACGTTTTAGAAAAAGGCTTTCCATAACTTTGGATGTGATTGGCAGCAGGCTAATCGGTCGATACGACGATACTTCCTCGGGGGGTTTTCCAGGCTTAGGTATCATTATTATTTGCGCCACTTTCCATTGTTGCGGGAAGATACCTCTCACAAGAATGCAGTTGAATATTTGCGTTAGAAAAGTGATTGCTATATTAGGTAGTTCTTGTAAAATTTTGGCCGTAATCAAGTCGTATCCTGGTGCTTTCTTTTGTTTTAGCTTTTTTATGGCTGTTGAGACTTCGTTTTTGGTGAACTTTTCGATCGGTAAATCCATTTGGTTGGGTTCCATGAGACGATTTAAGATTTCTTCAGTATTTGATACAGATGCGTTAGGTACAAAAACTTCGTCTAAATGGGAAGCAAAGGCCACGCCTTTTTCCTTGTCATTATTAGCCCAGGTTCCATTCTTATTGCGAATTGGTGCTTTCGAAGGTATCGGTCTTTTAAGTTTTTTTGTAGCTTTCCACAAGGAATAGTCGCTAGCTGATGTAGCACCTAATTTTTTTAAATAATATTGGAAGTTTTCATTTCTTTCACATTGTAATTTTTGTTTTAGCTTTGCTGCTAAGTTATTAAATTTTCTTTTGTCTTCGGGGTATCTACTAGTTTGCCACTGTTTACGGGCCCTTCGTTTCTCGGCCAGTAATTCCCTCACAGTTAATGAGTAGACCAGTGTATCTCTTTTTTCAATAGCTGGTGTGCTTTCCCAGGCAGCATTTTGGACACATTTATTGAAGTGTTCTACCGCAAACATAATCTCGTCTTCAGATTTAAGGGGGAGTTTAGTGTCCAAGGAGGATTCCACGAGAAAGCGAAACAGGTTCCAGTTCGTTTTTTGATTGTGAAGCGTGGCTGGTGGTTTTACTGGTATGAATTTATGTCGAACTTCTACTAGTACAACACTATGGTCAGATGATAAATCATGAGAGGAAGAACAGGTAATATTGTTCACTGGGATTCCTTTAACAATGCAGAAATCCACTAGGTCTGGGATTTTCCTAGGATCTGTAGGCCAATAAGTAGGTTCACCGCTGGACACTGCATGTAGATGTAGATCTCTGAGAGCTGCTTGCAGTTGTCTACCTTTCGGAGTTGTCAACCGCGAGCCCCAACTGGAGTTCTTGGAGTTGTAGTCTCCGCCTGCTATGAATCTTGGGCCCTGAGTTTCGAAGAAGCGTATGTAATCTTCTTTCTTCATTGCATGTTTAGGCGGTGAGTATAAAGCGGTTATCTTCAATTGGCCCCGACGATCTTCTATAACTAAACTTGTGGCTTGTATTTCCGGAGTTATGTAGGATTCAGCTTTGTGATGTCTAATATTAGTGCGGATAAGTATTGCAGATCCTCCATGAGCAGTTCCGTCGGGATGCATTGTGTGGTAAAACGAGAAATTGGGTAATTTGAAATAATTCTTTATAGTGAAATGCGTTTCAGAGACCAGTAGGATATCTATTTTGTTTAATTCTACGAAAGACTTAACTTCGAGAACATGTTGTGAGAGCCCATTGGCATTCCAAAGGGCTATTTTAAGTAAATCGAATTTGTCATTTTGGTCATGAGTTCCATAAGGAGGTTTGTCATTACACTCATTTGCTGCATCAGTTGTCTCATAGCATTCATCATTTCTTTCATCTCACTATAATTTGTCTGTAAATTATTATTATCTGCATTTTGGTTGCCTAATGCAGAAGATGGGGCTGTCGTTGGATTCTCGGATAGTAACGCCTTTTTGTATGACATTTTATTACTATTGCCTAGCCCATTATTTGGGTCTGGATTTGACCTCCCTGCTTGGTAGCTGATGTGAGGCTTAAGTTGAGGGCCTTCTTCATGGTTGTTGTTGCTCACCTTAGATGTTTGCCTATATTTTGGTGGCTGAGTAGGGTACTTAATTTTTTGAAGCTCCTTATACACAGAGCACCCTTTGTAATTTGCTGGGTGGTTTCCATCACAGAGGATGCATTTGACGGAGTCTGACCTCTCTTTACGTGCACAGTCGGCCGATGCGTGGTCTCCGGCGCATTTAATACATTTTGGCTTCCTGAAGCAAAATTTATTGAATAGGACATAGGCTACTTTTTGTCCCGGAGAAATTAATAGTTCCCGAGGGCCAAGCCAAGCCAAACAATACATGCATTTTATTCCAAGCAGAGTCGATTAGGGTCGACTAGACGACTAGAAATATTTCGTAAGTGTGTATAAAGCTATCGAGATGGAATAAGTAATTACCTGCAATGGCTGCAACACCACGAGTCGGTACCTACTAATCCTTGGCACACTTGTCTGGAACCATATTCACAACGCTAGCCTCATAATTACTCAGTCTATTGGCATCTTAGCAAATATGTTTAAAAAGCTAATACTACTTCTTATTTCTCAAATCTCCATTGAGGTCGATAGTTATTAAATCGATAGTATGCCTTAAAAGGGCCCAAACCACCACGCCTTTACCTAAATTCGAGTTACAGAATATTTAATAGAGCTAATTATAAAATTCCTGATCTGAATTTTTAATGGAGGCCCTTGAGGAGTATTGGGTTAAAGTTTTAAGCATTTAATTTCAAGATTATCTGCCAGAAGTTTTATCTTTAGGATAGTGTAGAAAAGCTCCAGAGCACAAAAAAGTATTTTTTAATTTGTAGCCGTTTTTTCTGTCGCAGCTTGCTAAACGCATAATATCACCAAAACCGGCTAAATTATGAGTATAGTGGTACCTAATAAAATAACGCACTCAGATAATTCCATATTTATGAGATTTTTAATCTACGAAAAAACTCATATTTAACGGCATACAAGGTCTTTTTTTACGAGAGCACCATTTAGATTATTTGTTAAATTGGTAACCTAAATGGGAGCTAAAATTATTCATGCACTACTATTTCGAGGAAAGTAGATTTTTCAACAGTCCGATTTTTTTAAATGTAATCTTAACCACATTTAATTTATTTTCGTCTTTGACATTTTTGCGTTAACATTTGAGTCAGAAGAGACCAACCGTTGAACCGGCAAAACATCGTTATTTATATATTTTTCAATTAGAAGCCAGGGTATTTTTTTGGAACATCCTAATTAAAACTAAACTACTTCGGAACATCTTTTTTCCTTAGGGTTTACTTTTATCGTTATTATTTTTCACCACAGTTGAGATATTATAAATATCATTATCCTTATCAATATACTTTTCACGCGTTAGTCTTGCAAGCAGCTAACGTCATTGTAATATGGTTTGAAAGGTAATAAAACGAATAAAACAACCGGCCAAGTGCGAGTGGGATTTAAGATAATCTGGTTGGAAAAGGCAAAAGAGAATACTATACTCATTTTGTTATGAACTTTATTTTCTATGATTTTTAACGTTTTTTGATATTTAACCAAAAAAAAAACTGATTGAACCCTTTCATAATGACATCCGTTTGGTATAAAGAAATATTTTAAAAATTCAATGCGGGCAAGCAAGTTATACCTATAACTATGGCAAATTTCAATTTGAAAACTTCAATACTTTCAGAGAAAAACTGCTGTGACATACAGACAGACAGACAGACACCGAAGTCTCATCATAAGGTTATTTTTTTACCACTTTGATACGAAACTCTAATACGGGATAAATTAAACGCTAATGTACTCGTTGTTGTTTTTATTATTTGAGCACACATTCATGTGTTAATGCATTCTGGGTTAAATAAGTAATCATATTTTAGGAGTGTTTTTAAGATAAAGTGCATTTAAAATAGTTAGTTATACTTATTCAATCCATTTTATATTTATTCCAGGTTCATAAATTACCGTTTTGGCTATTAATTACCGATTTATCGCCGAACCTAAAGTAGATCTATGATATCGTTAAAGAGGTTGGAAAATATCTAAAGAGATGCATCCGCTGGTAGATTGGGTTGTGGTAATAACCCCTAGATGTTGTCCTCGTCAGGTCGCGACCTATGGGTGATGGTGGTGTCGGCGTCGCCGTACGAGCACATGCTGGGCAAGCCCGACGTGAAGTACGTCGCCAACATCCACGGGAACGAAGCCGTCGGCCGCGAGCTGCTGCTGCATCTCATACAGGTAAATAAATCCACTTTTGTGTACACGCATAAATGCATGGACGGACAGATAGATGGTCAAGACTAGCCTAAGTTGACCCAGTGGAACCTAATCTATGACCGACGATGAGGGAAAGGCATGGCTAGCGGGTTTGGCAGTCGCCAGTTGGTAGGACCGCTATTTAATTGCTTTATCCTTAAATTCCACGTAATTAAAATAATTATTACTTACTGGCTTCTATTATTATAAATGTGAACATTAGTGAGGATGTTTCGATGATCAGATATTTGTCTTTCAATCACACTGGAAGGGCTGAAGAGATTCGAATGAAATTCGGCACACAGATAATTCATGTCCAAGGTTACTGAGGGAAAACACAAGTAGGTAAACTTGTTTTACGCGAACAAAGACGCGGGCGACAAGTACCTAGCAGTTCTATAAATATTAAAGAATAAGCTAAATGCTTATTCTTTAATATTACGAGTATGTAAACGTTCATTATTAATTCATATTCGTTTTTATGTCAGTGGTAGTTAGGTACTCTTATGTCATCTCATCAATGGTTTAAATAATTAATAACTCATTAATTATTGTCATGTATCATTAATATTATTCTGATGTTTCGAGCCTTTTCAGATTCTAAATATTATTTTTAAAGACATTACATATAATGAAATGTTAAAGAGCTAAAGTTTCAGTTTTTTCTTTTCAGCATCTGGTAACGTCTTATGACTCAGACCCGTATATTAAATGGCTTTTGGACAACACCAGGATTCATTTGATGCCGTCCATGAACCCCGACGGTTTCGCCATCTCTAAAGAAGGACAGTGTGAGACAGTCCATGGCAGGTAATAAATTAATAATACAAATCAGTTTATTTAAATGTAAATAGGCAAATGTCATTGACTAGGCTATTGTGCGAACGCACCGTGTGTAAACGGGGGCACGTTGCATCACGCTGTACACGCCATATTATAAGTAAATTATGGGTAAAACATTTTTTTCAATTTTATCATTTGGTATGTACTAGTATAATGTTTGTTTCGTCTTTACAATAGCATCATCATGTCACATGAATCAGAAATTGCAGTTTCTATGTCAACGACTGCCAACCTGTCCGTCTCTTTGAGTAAGAGTATTATTCTTCAAGTTATTTAATATGACAATTACTTATTTGGTTAAAAGTATTGGGAGAAATCTCGCTGGCTTACCGTCTCGCTTCGCTTGTCTCGGTACTTGAGAGAAAACGTAACGTCTGTCTAGCAATAAGTATTACAATGTTATGATATGACAGATACGGCGTGACACTGTTACCTCACTTACCCGCACTGGTAGCACAAGTTGTAATTTCTCGCTTGTCGTTCAGTGCGTCTCTATCGTTACAGACTAGATAGAAAGGGAGATCCAAGCGATAAACAAGTCGCAGACAACATGTGCTAGCCCTCCTGATTGTAATTGACAATATATTTATTTTGTGAATGAGTGTTCCTATTCGATGTGTAAAACTGGGCAGCTAAGACAGTCAGACCGGTATCGTCGCACCTTTTCCCTAATCCTCTAGTTAAGTGCTATCTACGCTATCTTATCTGTAGTGACCGACCGAAACATGTTATTTTGCCGAAACCGAAACCGAAGGTTCGGTTTCATTGTAGTTTCGGCCAAAACCGAAACCAAAACCGAATCTTTTATATAAAAAAAAAGTCCATAAAAAGTCGAAAAAATGTTAGTAAGCCCGTCTACACGAGCAAAGCGAGTAAATTTAGGTAGTCGCCGGCGGAGTCAGGCGAGCGACGCCATATTGCCAGCCGTGCCGAGCGCGCCCGACGTTAGCCGAGCGCGACCCGAAGGTACGATGTTGTAAGTTTCGGCGCGGCCGAAGGGTTCGGCCGTTTTTGGCCGAAACCGAAACTCGGGCCGAAACTTGATTTTTTGGCCGAAACTGGCCGAAACCGAAACCGAAACCGAAATTTCGGTCGGACACTACTTATCTGCTACACTTTCCTATTGTGTGGCAGGCACAACGCCCGGCGGTACGATCTGAACCGCAACTTCCCGGACTACTTCAAGGCCAACACGAAGCAGCCGCAGCCGGAGACCGAGGCCGTCAAGGAGTGGATCTCCAAGATACAGTTCACGCTGTCAGGGTCGCTGCACGGCGGCGCGCTCGTTGCATCGTACCCCTTCGACAACACGCCTAATGCCAGTAGGTACCTTGTCTAACATTTACTGCAAAAATAACAAAATGTACCTACCAAAATGTAGTAGCAAGCCAAATTCAAAGTTGACTTGTAACTAACTAGAAAATTAAAATCAAAACACACGTAGAATCTCATTGCATTAATTGGGTACAGGTTTTTTTGAAAAAGATGTGATATGGCCAGACTTTAACTAATGAACCACTATAAAACCTTGTCGCATAAAACCAACCACTAATTACCATCTAATTTCTATCTCGTCACTTGACGCTGTCATTGTGACAAGGTTCTATGGTGGATCAACATTTAAAGTCCTTAATGGTACAAACAAATTGTTACGCGCTTGTTCATCGGTTTATAACTTTTCACGCTACTCAAGGAATATGCAGATCATCCGTCTTGTGCTCGGGTAATGTATTGTTATTATTAAAGCTTTAAGCTAACAAATTATTCGCTCTTTTTTATCCCGTCGAAATTTGGAACATGACATGTATACCTAGTATAATTAAGTGTACAAAAATATATTAACCTCTCCATTCATAATCATAACGATCGATATCGAGACAGTTTGTCTTCTTCGTCTTAACGTTGCTAGAATTTCTGTTTTCTACCAACTCGATATGTATGGAATTAACATTAGTGTAGACGCAATCTGTCATCCTATACAATTTTATCGATTTTTGAAAATCGCTGACTATAGGCCCTAGACTATTGTCGGACACGTAACAATAAGTTGTCAGCTGTGATTTTTAAAAACTTCGAAGTGCAGCGAGAAAACAACCCTCCACTTTAACTTCCCACTCCCTATAGGTACACGATGTTTTTGAAATACATAACTGAGTTAGGTAAAGTAAGTTATGAACACAATTTCAAATCACCCTGTATGTAGATTGAGTAACAGTTTGATGACCCCCGTTTCTGCGTGCATGTCCCCTGAACGCAGTGTTCCAGAGCTACGCGCACTCGCCGTCCATCGCGCCGGACGACGACGTGTTCCGCCACCTGTCGCTGGTTTACTCCAACAACCACGCCAAGATGTCCCGCGGCGTCTCCTGCAAGTCCGGCTCGCCGCGCTTTGAGCACGGCATCACTAATGGCGCCGCCTGGTATCCTCTCACAGGTGCGTAACGCTGAAACACTAAACAGGGATGTTGACTTACAGGGAGGGGTCAAATCATTCATTTTGGGCTTTGTGTAAAAATAAGTAAACTGTATTACGGTTAACATCCCTTTTCTGATCTTCTCAAGTCCTAACTGTCTTACCACTGGTGGTGGTTCCAAGACCTCGTGCAGGTATTCGTCGGATCGTCACCGCCAACCTCCCGCAAAGCAGCAGTGTTCGCACTGTTTTAGGTGTGGATGTAAAACAGTCTGTTCTGCATTCCATTATTAATCTTCAGAATTAGCAACGCATTTGCAATTAATATAATACTAAAATTGAATATTTGAGGATTCAAATTTACCACGACGTAGTTTTACTAAGTATGACTGTCAATTTTCGAGCATTCCCGAAATAATATTACATCTTCTTTATCCTTATCTTCGTCTTCTTTATCTATATTATTATTAGGTACTTAGTATAAAACATAGTCGCTCCCGCTGTCTTTACGCTTTGATGTTGTAGTCGTAGTTAGTTCTTTACATAAATAAAATGAAGTCGCTGTCTGTTCGCTTAGATCTTTTAAACTACGCAACGGATTTTAATGCAGTTTTCAACAATAATAGAGCGATTCAACATGAAGGTTTTTATGTACCTATGTATAATAAATTCTAGTTTATGTACGGGTTGTAACAGAAAACTCGAAACAACCGAAGCAAAGCGAAGGCGGGTCGCTAGTATTTTATGAAACAGTAACTACCTATTTTTGAAGACATAAATAGCGTACCTATAGTTATACATAGTGGGGCCAATTCCGAACAGTTTACTTTAATTATCTGCAAACCTACATTTAAAAATTGTTTGTTTCTGTTAAATCGAGTTTAACGTTAATAAATGTAGGTTTACAAATATTTAAAATTAGGGAACACTGATTTGAATTGGCCCTAGTGATTCTGTAATAATTTCGGATGTTTCCAGGCGGCATGCAAGACTACAACTACCTGTGGCACGGGTGCATGGAGATCACTCTGGAGATCTCCTGCTGCAAGTACCCCCCGGCGCACGAGCTGCCCAAGTACTGGCAAGACAATAAGGAGGTAACAACAACAACTAATACTCGTTTGAAGAAGAGCTATTTTAAATCAGAAGACTTTCAAATTCATTCAAATTTCAAAACTGATTTTGCTAGATATTTTTTTTATTTTATTAGATACGATTAAGTAGCGTTTACTGACATCTTAAAAACGTATATTTAGCATGATATTAGCAGATATCTGTGTCGCCGACATACCTATAGCCAGATAAGTTCATGATAAAAAAATCATCTAAGTACCTACCTACTTCACATTTTCCAACAGATTGAGCAATAAAATAAATAAATTGGGCAATAGATACTCGATGTGGACAGAGAGACTTTTAAGACAAAATATAGGGTTACATTTGGAGCTCCCGCCAAAACTTAATATGGTTTATGGGAAGTGGTACGAGAGTGTTAAGTGAAAGTATCAGTTATTTTCCTTTTGAAATATACAGTCACGAGCACGAGATTAATTTGGTACCCACCTTAGGTCCAAAGTCAATCTGACATTCTACAACAATAAGGTTGAGTTTCCTAGGCAATGTTCCTAGGAGTTACAAATGGCTTGACATCTCTAATGAAGTAATGATATTGACGACTTCAAGCATATTTTTCTTGAAATTGGTCCCAAATTAACGCTCGTGACCATACATTTTATAGGCACTTTTATTTGTCTCCAATTTCTAGGCGCGTTTGGTCAGAGTAAGTTTTTGATGTCGACTTAAAAGTTTCTACCTTCAGTATTTCTTTCTAAAAGGCGGCAGTGAGGACGGTAAACAAGAAGAGTGACCATAACTTTTGTTGTTTGGAAAAGTAGAAAAAGAAATATGGCAAAAGTACCTAGATGTATTTTTTCATTAATCAATTTATTGTACTGCTGTTTTGGGATGATGTGGCAAAATTTGGCAGGGGCTCCAAAAGTAACCCTGTGTTCGTGGTAACAAATCATCATCTTAGTAAAGACTACATTTTTGTGCAGGTTAAGTTATATTAAAAAATGACTGGGCAACCTAAGAACTCTAACTACTTAGATGATGTCCAAAAAAAAATTGACGACGAACTGTAAACTAAATAAATAACTGTGCAACAAGTCTAATAAAACCAGGCAAGAGCATTTCTTTTTTCAATTGCTCTTAGTGCGCGGTATAAATATTTTATGTGTACACATAGGTACTGTGTAGATGCATGTGCACGTTGTTTCTGAGTAAGTAGCTGTCGCGGCTACGCGTCACCGTGGTGTGCGTGTCTATACACGCGTTACAAGTACAAGTATGGACCACCCGCATTCCTGAGATAACTGTAGGTACTTTGATATAAATATTATTGCCTATGTTACTCCCACAATTAAGACGAATCTAACGACATTTCATATGTTAAAAAATGCACCAAGCCGCAGGCTGCAGAGCGTGCCACATACAGTTAAAAAAACATAACCGTGCTTCTGACGCAGTCAGGTAATGAAAAAATTAAATAACTGATATAAAACAAACCGTCCACAAAAGATTATCGGTCTATTGGAAAAACTTAATCGCAACTGTTTAAGTAAGTTCGTTGATATGTGAGCCACGAAGAACTGACAAACTGGTTCAAGCAAACACGCTGGAAAGAGCGCGTCCATGCGCATTTCGTTGAGTCAAGTGTAAAATGTAGAGCCGCCGTACGCGCAGAAAGAAACGCTAGACAAACCACCCTTAGTGAATAAATCGCTCATCGGTTTAGATACCTACGACTTGAAGAAAATGCGAGAAATGAAATGTAAACATCTAGCAAATCTGAATTGGCACGTAAATAAGGAAAATAATTCAAGAATACGTAGATTAACTAGGTTTTAATTGTAATTAAAATATTTGGTAGATACATTTAGTACCTACACTTGTAAAACGTTCCTCGGATAAGTCGCCTAGAATTTTACAAAGAACATTGTGAACGCTGCCACCATCAACATTATCGAGGGCATAGTGGGTACCGCGGAGTTCCAGGGCTCGGCTGGGGACTTGATGCCGATGACGGCGCAGGCGACGCGCGCGCCCGCGTTGCCGGTGGTGAGCGAAGACTCGTGCCCGCCCTGCCCCAGGTCGTCCGTCTGCGCGTGCAGCACCAACGCACGCCCCAGGATGCTGTTCCGACCTCGCAACGACACAACACTATCCACAAAGTTAACAGATGCCGAGATATAGTCGCCGCTCCCTTCGAACTCTACGTTCCCGAAGTCCCCCACGTGCCGCTCTTCATGGTCCCTACCGCCGTGGTTAGTTCCGTCGGGGTTGAAGTGCGCCCCCGTGTCGTCGCAGGAGCTGGTGTCCCCTAACTCGTGTACGTGGAACCCGTACTCGCCCACCGGGAGCCCCGTGATGGTTCCCGTGACATGGAGGCCATTATCCGTCTCCGTGAATAATATGCTTCCTGATATTGTTGCACTAGCCAAATGGGCTATCGCTACTCTCATATCACAAGAAATTTCAGATATAAGACTAATTAAGGATATGCATAATGCAAAACGCAAAAACATTGTAATTTGTGATATTGAACACAAGCGCTGCTGCCAAAAATTGTTTCGGTACTAGGTATTATACTTACACTGTACAGAGAGAATTTAAGTGCTGATAACATTTAATCGCAATCAATCGACAACTCTATCACCCTAATCACCGATTCTGTCATTGTGCTAAAACGTTAACTATTTTACTGCCAGTTAATAATGGGAACTTACTTAATATGATAGGTTATTTTTCGGGTTCCGTAGAAAAATGGTAAAAAAGGAACCCTTGAGGTGAGACTTCGTTATCTGTCTATCTGTCTGAATATCACAGTTTTTCCCAGCAACTAGAAATGCTATTAACTTGAAATTTGGCGTAAGTAGTTGTAAAACTTGCTTGCCGGCATCTTAGGTAAGAAAAGTTTTAATTTTGAAAAGGTGCTTCGGGGGTTGAATACTCAGTTTTAGTCACAAAACTGACTAAGTTAAAGTTTCTTAATTTTAGTCCTTAATAATTGGGGTAAACGTTTTGTGAAAAGGCCCACCTACTTAACGATAAATCCGATACATGCGTTAACTTAACACGTATACAGCATTTGCATGTATATACAGCAGCTTACAAACCATCAGCTCCAAAGACTAAGGCTTTGTTCAATTTCAGTCGATGATCAAGTACCTGGCGGAGGCGCACCGCGGCGCGCATGGCTTCGTGATGGACGAGAACGGCAACCCGGTGGAGCGCGCCGCCGTGCGCGTGCAGGCGCGCGACGTCACCTACCGTACCACGCGCTACGGAGAGTTCTGGCGCATCCTGCTGCCCGGGACCTACCGCATCGAGGTTCCTACCTTAACTTATAACACTCTTCTCAACGCCCAGTGAAAAGGCAGGCCGTACCTAGCGCTTCGAAGCTTAAATTCACCTTCGTTTATCTTTATGCAGTCATGAGTGTACAGATTATGGGGAACGTTAATGTTGAAAAAACCCTTTTTGCATTTGCAGGTTACTGCCGAGGGATACCTGCCCCAAGAAGTAGAATTTATTGTCATCGAAAGTCATCCTACTCTGCTCAACGTCACTTTACATTCGGCAAAGGTAGGTTAAAGATACAAACTTTATGTCCCTTATCTGTACTGTATCCCAGTAAGAATTTAACTTAATTAAATTTTACTGTATCTGTATGACGGAGCACGCGAGCTCTGAAATGCTTCAGATCTCATGAGCATTTATGGGTGCCCTAGAGATAACAAGACTGACACTCAGATCTTTGAACTACGTCATCAAACTATGTAGGTAGTCAGTCAGTCACTAAACTACTGGTAGGTTGGTAGCATGAATATCAAATACCTAATGCTTCGCCCTCCTTTATCTCAAGTTTGGGCCACCCTGAGTACCAGAGTGGCAATAGGTAAAAGAAACTGAAGGGCTGGATATAACCTAGTTTTCTATTCATACTATACAGTTGTGGTCAACTAATTAGGGACACTTGGTGATGACACAGAGTTTTGACTTTCATAATTCCTTATTAATATTTTTTTCTTAAAACTTCAATGATTTATTTCAATAACGGGTAGCTAAAGTTATTTTCTTAACTAAAATAATATGATACACGAGTTAATTTACAGACCATATAAATATCGTCTCATAAAATACAATACAAACCTTTTTTGTCAACCAGACTGGCCGGTCATATAATTAGGGACGGACTCAGACTCTGTGTTCTATTTTCGAAATTTAAAAACTTTGCTTGAATTATTTTTTGGTGTTCCAATTTTCTGTTCCTTCCGCGGCATTTGAGTTAACAATTTTCCTCTTTCGAGTGTAATTTATTGAAAAAAAGATGGGTAAAAACAAAAACTGTGATGAAACATTGCGAAATATTGTTGTTAACTTTGTTAAGCGTGGATGGTCTTATCGGAGGATAGCAGACCATTTAAAATGCTCTAAGAACTTAGTGTATAACGCAGTGCAACATGTGCGACGCAATAAAACTGTTCAAAATGTGCCCAGAAAAAAAAGATCAAGAAAAACAACTCCCCAAGAGGATAGGATGATGGTGAGATTGGCTAAGGCCGATCCTTTTAAAGGCTCAGTTTCTATAAAAAGCGAATTATATGGGGCACACATAACTGCAGGCGTGTCATCGAGGACAGTACGACGGCGGTTAGAAGAAGCGGGGCTACTTGGAAGAATAGCTCGCAAAGTACCTTTTCACCTCAGCAGCTCAAACAAGCAGGTTTTGCTGCTTAAAAACAGTGAGCAAAATTCAATTTTGCTGCGAGCGAGAGGCAAAGTAGCTTTTTAATTATTTTTTTTAAATGCCGTGAGCAGTGCTGGGGCTACTCACAACATTCGAAAAAATTGAACTTCACTTTGTTCTGTCACTTTCACTTCGATAGGAAAAAAGCGAGAGATAGAAACAACTTGATTCGAAGTTCGATTTTCAAATTCCACACATAGTAGGCCCAAAAAGAAACGCACGTTCGGATGCACACATAACCGTAAAATTGCAAATAAAACTATCTGTTAAACTTTGAAATGTGTTTATTATAACTATTTTATACAGTAGGTACAATCATTTTTTTTATTTAATGTTTTGAAGACAAAATTAATGAAAAATAAGAAGTTATGTATCTACATAATTTTGTTATCGTTTTAACAATCTTTAATTTCGTGACATAAACCGCGGGGGCAGTTTCAGAACGCATTTCAAAAATAGCGGGATTATTGTACTTAAAAAAAAAAAGTAATGTAATGTAAATGACGATGTAATTTTTGTTAATTTGTCCGCCATAGCCAATAGCCATAGACAAGGCCTAGTTAGGTTTTTTTTAAAGCCACAGACTACATAAAGCTGTATAAAGTTGTGTTTGCACTACGGCATTATCAAGTTGAGTGACAGGTTTTATCTGTTTCATGTTTATTTTTTCCACTTTTTATTTTATTAGTATTTAGCAAAAATGCTTGTGATTGATGCATATGCGATCGTGTCGTTATTTAGTCGTGTATTCACCAAATGGTCACAACGGAAGACCTGCGTTGGCCCTACCAGCTTCACGCTGTGTTGTTCTCGCTGCTGAGGTGAAAAGTTGTATGTCTCACACGAGACCAAAGTTTTTTACGTCTCGTATCTTTGAATCCCTCGCTACGCTCAGGATTCTAACCTAGAATCACTCGCTACGCTCGTGATTCAATAATAGAATCCTTCGCTTACTCGGGATTCAAAATCATCACTCGCAGCAAAAACCAACTTTGCTCTCTTGTTGAACAAATAACTATTATTAAAAAAACAACATCGGGACGCACGTCTGGCTTTTGCTCGTAAATATGAACATTGGACTTATTCCCAATGGCAACATGTTTTATTCTCTGATGAGACCAAGGTCAATCTGGTTTCATCAGACGGCAGACATTATGTACGGCGACCAGTAAACGCAGAAATGAATCCAAGATTCACAAAAAAACAAGTGAAACATGGCGGAGGAAACATAAAAATTTGGGGGTCATTTTCTGGACTTGGATGCGGGCCCATCAGGAAAGTTGAGGGCAATTTAGACCAGTTTCAGTATAAAACTATATTGGAGGAAACCATGTTACCCTATGCCGAGGAACACCTTCCGGTTATTTGGACGTTCCAGCATGACAACGACCCAAAGCATACTGCAAGATCTGTCAAGGCGTTCCTTACCAGTCAATCCGTTTCGGTTCTAGACTGGCCGGCAAATAGCCCAGACCTTAACCCAATCGAACACCTTTGGCATGAGATTAAGAAAAGGGTTGCTGGCTATCGCTCTAAGTCCTTAGATGAGCTTTACGAAGCCTTCAATGAAGCATGGACTAACATTCCTGTGGAGATATGCCGTAAACTGATATCGTCCATGCCACGCCGGTGTCAAGCTGTTATTAAAAATAAAGGCTTTGCTACTGGTTACTAATTTTTTTTTCATTTCAGCCGGGGTTGTTTAAATTTCTTATTTACACAATTATTTATATGTAAATACTTCTGTTTTTGTTCATTATTTAACGTTTACCCCCGTGTCCCTAATTAAATGTCCAGCTGTAAAATGCCTAAATTAACCATTTGTTTGTTATTTCGTATTAAATATTTTATTTACTATACTTACTTTGTTTTTCATTGTGTATAAATATCTGTAGTATATAAATGTAAGCAAACACTGAAAATTAATTGAGCCGGGAAATTACCCAATTTTGAAGTTCGTAAGAATTTAAATAAACGTTTACATAGTTTGCCGTGTGTGTCCCTAATTAGTTGACCACAACTGTATGTCCGTATTCTCAGCTTTAACTAACACAGTTCCAACATTTTCGTCAGTTGCTGTGGCACATCTTCCGTGTCTTCATTTGATCTATAGATGATTCCACTCCTGATGTCGGAGATCGAGTTCTAAACATCAGAGTACCTACTTCAGGTCTCGTGGACATTTCTAGGTGTGTATGGTACCTAGAGATAATGATAGACTGGCACTCGGCTCCGTGGGCTATGTCGTTAAACTATTCAGTCAATTCCACACTAAACAACTGGCAGCACGTCAATACGATATAGGTACCTTAGCTGTTGTATAGTGTGTACCTAACTGAGAATAAGATAAGTCACAGAACTACTTATCATACTTATCATATAGCATTTTCTTCCCTTTCTTATCCTTCCACTTGCGCTCTTAGCGCCGCTTGTGTTGTCGCTTCGACACCGGGTACCCTATATGTATATGTCTATGAGTAGATCTGCTTATTGCGTTTAAAATGTTAATCGTTATCAACAGTTTTGTCCCAGAAAGGTGTCCTCTGTACAAATGGTCCTTTGATTTAAGTGGTGGTGGTTGTACG
>OZ014443.1:11987113-12007470 GCA_963966035.1 Acleris laterana | reverse complement strand
CGAAAATAAAATGCTTCAAACATTAGAAAGCTATTATACGAAAGCTCTTAAGTTATGTATGATATGTGATATTATATTATTTATTTCAAAAACTTGAGATATTAAGGTAAGTGCATTTGAAGTGAAATACAAACAAACAACACCTTGTTCCTTTTTTAAAAGACTTCAAAAAAGGAGGTTCCCAAAATTCATCTGTGTTTCTTTTTTTATGTTTGTTACCTCAGAACTTTCGACTGGGTGAACCGATTTTGATGATTCTTTTTTTATTTGAAAGCTAGTGCTTTCTGTTTGGTCCCATTTTTATCAAAATTAAGATCTTAGATTAAGATGATGGAATCTATGAGGAATCAACGGAACTCTATAAAATGTATAGGCACACCTTTAGTGATTTTGGTATTGTTCATAGTAACTCTTGTATTTGCTCTTGGAAAGCACTATTTGGTAAAGTGGAACTGATAATGAAGACCACAGATGGCCACCGGAACTCCTAAACGGTATATATTTCAAGCGTGCTGACAAGATATTTCGATTAAGATAGTTGAGCGACTATGATGAAGCATACTTAGGTTTAAATATATGACTCTGACTTTCCCGCGACGTTGCTTGCGGCGAGATTTAAATGTTCTATAATTTCTTATTAATTGAGAAGTTGGACTACATAACAGCATAATTATGATGACTTAAAAGTATAAAATAAAATTATAGTTTAAAAAACAAAACACCGACTACAAAAGCAAAAAATAACTTCTTTTAAAATGGTAGCTTAGGTCAGTCCAACTGAAGTCGGCGTCCTACAATATTTTTAACCAAAAGCAGACTTCAGTTGGACTGACCTATTACCTAACATTTAAAAGATGTTATTTATTGCTTTTTGAAGGCGGCTTTGTGTTTTTTTTACTTTGTTTTAAAACTACTTTATAACAACCGTTTTTATTTCACCATGTCCGTCTGTCCGTCGTCCGTCTGTCGACGGTTTTACTCAGGAGACTATTGACACTGAAGAATAGAATAGAATAGAATAGAAGAATAACTTTATTTTGCTTAAAATGTGGTAGGTACATAAGATGTCTTAAAATTATTAGTCTCACACATTTCACCAGCAGCTGGCATGCAAAAAAATAAAAAAAAAGTAAAAAAGTCAATTATTTATAATAGTCCAAATATTCATTGACCGAATAAAAGCACTCTTGAACAAGCCATTTTCTGAGTGCACGTTTAAAACTGGCCAGTGGCAGTTTTTTTATCTCATCGTGCAGTCTGTTGTAAATACTAACTGACATACTGTTTACATTTCTACTTGACAATTTTGTTCTTTTTTCTGGTATTACCAATTTGTTAGGGTACCTTGTGTTAAACTTACAAGTTTCTTTGCATGTTTTAAACAAGTTGGGCTGCGTTTTTACGTAGTAGAATAAGTAGTAGTACAAGTACTATTAGTACTACAAAGCTAAAGTGTTTTAATGTAGCACCAGCTGTTGCCCGCGACTCCCCCCCATTTGACTCCGGATGGTGAGGTGAAGAAGTAACATGATCAATATCCCACTTTTGACACCGAGTTGTTTTTGACGACTTGAACTTTAACCTTTTTTATTTTCGAATTTATAACATTCGCCCGAAAACAATTAAAAAAACACTGAATTTTATTTTAGCTCTCGCAATGGCATAATTTTGTCTTGACGGCACCGATGATGGTGCGGAACGAGAGCGTTGTTGTAGTGGATGCTGCACAATTGGCTGCGGGTATTCAATGCAAGAGCCGTAAATTTTGCTTCACGATGACTTAAAACACAGGTAAAGTTAAACGGTGATTACACTGAGTCGTTCCCGTAATGCGGTCGCCGAAGTTGTTTCAAACTACTGCGGCGAATGAACGTCGTCTTTACATTACTTTAGGTCTGTCCGCCTACTTCGATCACGTAGCTAGGCGGTTGCAGCTGTCGATCGCTGAATTCAGCCGACTGCCGTGTTCTGTTACACCGTTGCAGTCGCCGTATGTAACATGGGGCGGACGACTCAATGTAGTTGCAACAAAAATAAACATTTTACTTCTCATGCGCAGGGAAGTTACATATAGGCGGCATAAAGTTAGGTAGGTATATGTTTCCTCTAGGGACATAAGTCCTTTAGCTTTTGGATTTTCTTGGACAGCCACATACTTAGAGCCAAATACGATATGTATGTCTGTGTGTATGTGTATGTATGTATGTACCTATGACGTAAACAAAACGTATGATACGCAAACAATCCACTAAGTTCTTGTTCAAAAGTTGTAAAATTAACCCCAACGGCTGACTTGGTTGAAGCACCCCTATCATCATGTTTAGGTTTACGTAACAAAATGGTAAGAAAAGTATCTTTGCCGTTGGAGACGTTTGATTTTTGCTATGTAGGTAATTTTCGCCCCTTGGAACTGAGACAAGAGGTACTTTATTATAATATTTTTTTATTATTTTTAGGTTACAAGAGATTCTTGGAGGCGGTTTTGTGTCCAGAGCAAAGAAATATGTCCCAGTTTTAACAAGAACACCTACTTATCTGCACAAAGATTCTGTCTCGTATTATCTGTGAGATTATAGAAACCAAATAATACTTAAGCTAGAAAAAAAACAAAAGATTGTCATAATAACCTGCAGTGAAGACCAGCTGAACTCCCATTATGTAAAAAAGAAAAACAGTGACTGACGCCTCTCTGCCTCTCTGAAGATGAAGATGAAGCGAAATACCCGACTCAAAGAACAATTGGCTCATTGGATCATCATCTAAATCATTATTTCTAAGAACTGTCTTTGAGGCTATTGAAACCAATCAATTTATTTCTGTTAAATGAAGTGAAATGAAATTCATTTATTTGCGTTAGACTTAGTTACTATACTTACATATTATGATGATCTTAACACTAAATATTAGAACCATACATCTAGACGTAGATAAGTCATGCAAATATTTAATATGAAAGTGTTAATTATACTGATATCACTAAACTAGAGTTGAGTGTAGTTTAGTTATGATCTAATAGGCTAGACGTTTTTTCCATCACATGGGACCAACGGCAATCAGACCACTGCAGAAATCAGAAAAAAAAAAGTAAAGTCCAACATTCTTACTACGCGTTGAAAACACCCCACCGCATACAAATTGATCCTCAATTATGACGTCAAAATTGATTAAATCTACACTAAATTTATGGCAAAATCAAGTTCTTACGTACACAAGATCGTAAAAACTGCTCAATAAAAAAGGCTCAGTCTAAAAATCTCAATTTTCGGATCTTCGAAGTCTTACGTAGGTATTCATAGGTCGCTCCTATAGGTCGTCTTTGTTTTATAATAATTTCCAGTTTTCAATCGATATTAAGTACTAGGGTAAGTGTATAGTAAAGTTCCTGTGTGTATAGGAAAGTTAAAAGCCCCTCACTAGTTTGTAAGTTGCTGTGCCCTATAAAGATCTCATACCTTATAAGTAGTTATAAGTTACCTAACACCTGTATATTATGAATAACAGCTTATGAAAGCAATAAAAAGTTGAAAAATTAAGTTCAACAATGTCATCATCCTAATTAGGTCCGCTAATTTGTTTAGAAAACTCGTCATAATTTTAAACAAGTGTATCTAAACATTATAAGCTTAAATGCAATAAATGATTTATTTACATATTCATATGTTTACATGACAATGTAATTAGTTGGATTCCTCGAGCTCTGAAAATAGATAGGTACACTGCGGTCACATCTGTGAGATTTGAAAATATTTGTGTTAATACTTAGTAGTTAGTTATTACTAGTTATCTTTCTTTATTTATGTTAAAAAAGAGATGCCAGTTGATTTGGCCGCAGTATTAGGAAGACCCATTAAATATATGATCCTCACAGAGTATTAGTTATAAAAGGTTTTAAAAAACATTTGGAAAATAAATTGATCTTGAGAGATCCTGTATTGAGTGGACTTTTTCCGGCTAAAATTATTGACTTATCACTGATTTATATGCAAATAAGAAATGATTAGGCGCGGCGGCGCGGCGTAGCCCCACTTACTAATTAAAAGCCCGTCGTTTTTGCGAGTTTATCAGTTCTCAATGTAAAACATTGCCATCACGCCTAATATGTTCTTTTTTGCAGTACTTACTCTAAATCAAACTTAACCCCTTTTTCATACAACATTATGAATCACGGTGTTTAAAGCCATAGTAGTTAATATGTGCCAAGTGTCTTAACTATCATTGGTCTTTAAGTACCTGTTGTGATTTTGTATGAATAAAGGGGTGGAGAATAGCTTACGTATGTGGTTATGTATAAGCACATGCTTACACACACATACGCATAGAATTAGTTTAAATAACATGAACTAGATGGCAGAACAAGCAACCTTTTTTTTTTTTTTACTCGGACAGAAAACAACGCCGAGTTGCCAGTCTATATCCAGTGTACAATAGTAGTCTTTGCGTGAAACTATCTTAACTAATACTTGTAATTTCAAACGAACATTCTCTCCGAATTTGTCATAGTTTTTTAAAAATACGTATAATTGTTTTTGTATAATTTCCTCGCATTGTTTGAGAAAAGCATTATATTTGCCTCGGCGGAAACGAAGATTTCCTAACTTGTATTTTAGCAGGCCTCGTCCTATAATGGCCTCGTCCCTACTTTCCGGGCCTATAATGTGGTATAAGTCTACGTCTACGAATCTCATGAAAAAAAGGGAAACTGAAATGAAGGGCAAGTGGTAATAGGATTTAAAGGTCATCAAGTATTAAGACTTGATTTTGCACCAGTCTCATAAAAATATGATGTGGTAGCTCAGTCCACGTAGAAGTCTTTATTTCAATAATATTGTTAATACAATTTAAATATCATGTCTATGCAATTAAATAAACACAGTTCTCTTCAAGCACTTTATTTTCAAATTAATTTTACATAATCATCTTTTGGTCTTATGTTCAATAAGGTCCTCAATTTGAGACCTCGTGATTCCTCTATGCGCCACTCGTTCGAAAATGGCGCAGGCGGCTTCTTCCCAGTTCCACATGACCCGCTGAGAGTACGCTTCAACCATGTCCAGACCCGCATCTTCTACGATGTGGTACTCGCTCAACGGTTTCTTGTCTTTGCCCATTCTGAAATAGTACTTACGTCCACTTGATTTTGAGATATGAGCCTGCCATGGTTCTGAAACAATCGGTGAAATTTGTCATTGAGGAAAAACAATGCACAAAGATTAATATCTGTATCTTGGACTTTAATCTTAATGCAGTCAAAGCCAAGGTCACGCGATAAGACGTCCCACTAATCTCAGTAGTATCTACTTAAGGAGACTAGCGGCGCGTTCGACGATGATGTTCGGTTGGTGATCGCCGCCAGTGAACAGGACATAGGAATAGGATAACAAACCTTTAATCTCCTTAATAAAAAGTATTGATCCAACAACGTGGAACGTTTCGGTATTTGTAATTCTGTCCGGTATATTGAGTGTGAGAGCCTTCCTGACTGTCTTCATAGCTCGACACTCCAAGTTATTGATCACTGAAGGAAAGTCTTCCATATTGAAAAGTCTTTTGCACCTGATCGGTAGCGTATTATTTTTTTCATAAGGTTTATCAAGAGCTGAGCAAAATAATCCGCATTGGTGTATCCTGAAAAGACACTGAAGTGTTAAATTATACAAATTCATTTAATCATCAGTTATAATAATGTAACTATAATTTTGTCACTCTTGAGCTGTTAACACTCTATAATCGTTTGTTAAGTGGATAGTGAAATTCGACATTAGCATCTTATTTGCATCAGCTTACCTCTCAGACAGAGGTAGATGGGAAATGTCAGTACCCCCAAGCATCAAGGCATCTATGACATGTAAGGCTTTACTGAACATCTGATTTCTGCCTAGACCACGATATTCCTTTACAATCTAGAATAAATACAGATAGATAAATACTTAACTAAGTATATTTTTAATGAGGATCTATTTATGTATCCAATGTCCAATTTATCACTTAACACGAATTAAAAGATAAAGAGTAATCCCAGTGAGACGGGAAATAAATAAAAGATATGTCATTACATGCATTAACCAGTACTTAGGATCTAAAAATTCTAAACAAAGGCTAAGATCACCGAAGATATTGCAACTCGCCGGTTAGACACTGACTTACCTCGCCGTACAACAACGTTTTTGCTGGCAAGGTGAGGTGTAAATCGATAACACTTTTCCATCCTGAACCTTCTAATTGATGCACTTGCTTTCCTCCACAGCCTGGATAAAAAAAGGCAAACTAAATATGTAAACGTGATTTTTACATAATATCTAGACTCATTTGACTTGTCTAACCACTATTGAACGTAGAAGAAATGTTACCTATGAAAAACTTCAGATCTGGACTGCTTTTGCCATTACTCAGGAAGTAAAAGTGCCAGTCGTAAACATTCTTAAAAGTTTCCAGGTCCGAATCTTCTTCTAAGTAATTGGGAGGCTTATTTAGAACAGAGTTCTTAAATGCATGCGGGGTACTGGCATCGCGCGGCCTCTTATGCATGAGGCTTAGAATACTAGAGAGAGTATCTTCAGGGTTACGCCTTTCTGCTTGCGTCCTCATCTGGTCAGGAAGCTGTCGATAAAAGAACAGTTGTAGAACAATACCAATAATTATTGAAATTAAAGATGTTTACCCGAAACAGGCAAGGAACAGCAGTCACTTACGTACTTTCCATAAATTTAAACACTGCGCTCTGATCTCCGCTTGCGAGGTCTCCTTCAAATTCTTGTTTTTACTGAATTCAGCTATCTTAAGCAAATTCTTTATTTGTTTTTCCCCAATACTAAATAAATAGAAACATTTGTTAATACAAGAGTGTATGTGAGTGCGTTGTACAAGAGTGTATTTTTTTTGCAAGAAAATTTTCATGATTCTGTTGTGGTACATAGAAAGTACTTGTACATTATACGCAATAAACAAAATTTACCACCCAAGAGAACAACAATTTCAGGGCTATGAAGCAGTCAGCTTGAAAAAACATATATTACCTAAGCATGTGTTCCTGAGAGGTGGTAAAAATTAAATCCAATTAATTAGAAGCTTATAACTGTTCATAAAGTGTCATTATAATTTTATATCTGGGTACTTACAGGCAATTATTGTTGTACATGTATTCAAAGAACCCATTGTCTTCCTGCAACACGGTCAAGGGGACGAGATCCGTGACGTCATCATCGCGGTCGCGTCCTTCCCACAGGAGCGAATTGACCGAGTACAGGTGGTGCTCGGACGACTCCGTGCCCAATCTCTTCCAGAGACAGATTAGGTATCGCTCTGAATTAGCAGGCCTGGATGTAACAGGCTTATGGATACACACTTAAAACAAAACATACAATTTATTATTGTATATATATAAGTGAAAACTGGCACAGGCTTATGTTATACAATCATTTCTTACCAAAACATTGAACTTAGTTAAAAGGGGTAAACTTAAGAGTTTAAGTCCCATTATTTATACCTTTTTCAAAGCACCTATACATGATGTAAATCAAGCCGACGCTGAAAGGCGTAAATACGTCAAATAACTTGACAACGAAATGCCCCCCGGTCCTCACAAGCATCAGGGCAGCCAAGCACTGACACAGATACAACTGCTTGGACAGTATCTCTTGAATATTCTCTTGGCCTTCTACTGAAAACCCCTGTATGAATAAAACAAATTAAATAGAATTACGTTTATATTTCAGCCCAAGTTTTGTGTCAAAAATTATACTTACACCATCAGCCATGAGAAAATGAACTCCTTTGTCATCTGTTTGCTTCAAGACGTAATCCTTTAATGATATTAGGTTAGCAGGGTTAAATATATTTCCATCATTTTCTATTCCATAATAGGGATTGAAAGTCTCTGGTGTACCAGCATGGAAGTCTGACAACTTGAAATCATTTCCACCTTTTAAAGTAAAACCAAACCCTGTAGAATAAGACATAAAACATTAAATAAAATATTTCTTCTGGAAAGATGGAGAAACCGAATAAAGAAACCAATTTAAGATTATTACCTTTTGCTTTCCATCCTTTTCTATATAAAACATATTCCGAGAACCCACCAGGACCTGCACACACGTCAGCAAAATATAATAACTCTTTTTCAATAGCCAGTTTCCCAGTCTGAGTTTTAGGCTCTGTAAACATGAAATCAAATAGTGCATCTATATTGGCCATTTTTACAGCAGCTCTATTTAAAAATATTAATGCGCCTATAGTCTCATATGGGTTGCTGCGGAAACGAGCATTTCTAAGGTCTTCATCATCCAAGCTGTCAAAGATAGTCTGAAAAAAAGTTTTATTTTAATTTTAATTCTATTCCCATGATATAAGTTTTCTTTAACATTACTATAGTTAAACTATTATCAATACCTTTGCATTTAAAACTCCTTTTAATATTTGAGGGTCTACAAATTCTGTCTCATCTTCGATAGTCAATTTTTTAGGTCCTTTGTGTAGCCATTCTTCTAAAAGATCACCCGATAATGGCTCTGCTCCAGGGGGCATCCAAAGCTTAAACAATGTTTATAAATTTTATAAATAACCGCCAACAAAACTAACAATGTGAATAACAAAAAAAGAATTCTTACGAAGACATGTTCTTAATTACTAACCACTTTTTCTTTGGCTTCTGGTTTTGCATCATCTGAAGACCATTTGAAGTCTTTAGGCACAGTGCCTACACTAGACGACTTGAGACCCAAACCTCTTCTGCCTTTCTGAGTAGACGCTTCAACAGGCTCTGTCCGACCGTGTTCAAATTTACCTAAACCTTTACCTGGTTTAAAGCCCATGCTGCTCATCATGTGTTTAATTTTTGCTGAGAATTCCCCCTTTTCATCATCACATTCGTTGGGCATGCTAGAACTTTTTGATAAACCATCACTTCCTTGAAAAGAGGCTCTCACTGAACCTTCCCCATTATCAGGTTCCTCATCAAGACCTGTTCGGTAATCATCATACTGGTCACTTGGGGAGGAACAGTTTTCACTAAGACTGCTGCGGCTCAATCTGATGTCATTATTTGGGCTTTGTTCTATATAATTTAAGCTCTTGTTGTTGGAATGTTTGCTATCAGTGGCAAAGTCTGCATGTGGTGCTTCAGCTGGTTCATCATCAGATTCTTGAAGTACTGAATAGGTTAAAAAAATTAAAATGTATGCAAAATACCACGATTATTTGGTTTTGGTTGGTTTCCGCAACTCAATGTATTGCATATATTTGAATTGTATAGTTACTAACATTTAAAGTACCTTCACACTACGAGTAAGACAGTCGTAAGGAACTTTAGTTCATTTTGAAATAACTCTAAATATTTAAAAAAATATGTAAATAATAATATCCTCTAATACCCACGTCAAATTTCGTTAGCTTGAAAAATAATCTTATGTCAGTCAACGGAGGACTTTGGGCCTTACGAAGATAAGGTAAACGTCAATTGTTAGAGAATGCCAACAGGCATTAAGTTCATCTTTTGTGTACATTTTAGTGCAATAAGATTAAATAAATAAATAAATAAATAATGAAATGATAGGGTATTAAAAAGATAAAAGACCTTTATGTATTTATTAATTATTTAGTCTAGCATTGTCCCCTCATATTTATTTATTTATATAAAGTTTTTTTTTTATGCCACCGCTGTGGGTGCATGCGACAAACATGCCCGGCCCAGGCCCACTTTAGCTGGGCAGACTTTTTCTCCACATCGGCTATGCCTGTCTTGGAGCGTAGGGTGGTGTTTCGGACTCGGTCCGTTCTTTTAACACCTAATAGGCTGCGCTCCATTGCTCTTTGGCAAACCTTGAGTTTGGACTTTTGATTTTCGGTTAAAAACCACGACTGAGCACCGTAGGTTAGAACGGGCAAATTACATACGTCGGCGAATTTGCGTTTGAGCGAAAGAGGAATGTTTCCCTTCATCAGTTGTTTCATGGACCAGTATTTCTTCCAGGCGTTGTCGACCAATCTTTGTATTTCCATGTCTTGCCTGTTGCTGAAAAAGACTAGCTGGCCCAGATAGATGTATTCGTCGACGTAATGTATTACCTGCCCGTCCACCTCGATCCTCTGTTGGGAGGAGCCGTTGGTCATAACTTGTGTTTTGGTCCTATTCATTTTAAGTCCAACCTCAAGGCTTGCGGCGCTAAGTTCTTGTAGCTTGAGCTGTAGCCGCTGTAGGTCGTGGGCGGTTGGAGCAAACAAAACAAAGTCATCAGCAAAGCGAAGGTTTGTTAACCGTTGGCCGCCAACTTCAATGTCTTTGTCGCTCCAAGAAGCCGATAGGGCTTTGAAGACTTCTTCCAGGGTGCTAGTAAATAATTTGGGAGATAGCGGGTCTCCCTGTTTAACGCCTTTTTCTATTTGGAAGGATTGACCGGATGATTGTAATTTTATGTCTGCTGTGCTATTATTATAAATATTGTTAATCAAGTTTATATAAGTGGTATCGATGTCCTGGTTGTGTAAAGCGAAAACTATTGCCGAATGTGTAATGCTATCAAATGCTTTAGAATAATCTACGGTGCCAAAAATAAAGGTCTATTGAAGTCAATGCATTTTTCTATTACTTGATTTAAATTAAACAATGGAGGTGATCGGTAGTGGAAAAACCACGGCGAAACCCAGCTCATGGGGTTGGCTCTTGTCCAGTTGTCCGACTATGCGGCTTTCGATTACCTTCATAAACAGCTTATACAAATGGGAAACAAGACTTATGGGCCGATAGTTGCCGATATCCGTTTTGTCACCCTTTTTGTGGAGTAGAGTTATATTTGTGACATAAGTTTTTTGGGAGTTTTCCTGTGTTTAGGATGGTATTGAAGAGTTTGGTGATATGAGGGATCAGGGTAGGCTTCCCAACTTTAAGAGCTTCGGCGTAGATACCGACGGCACCTGGGCTTTTACCGACACGCAAGCTTTTTAGGGCTCAGTTAACTTCGTAGAAGAGTCGGAGTAAAGAGATTTGTAGAATTTCGTACAGATATCCAGAATTCGGTCTCTATTCCTTTGCTGTTTACCCTGTTCCTCTTGCAGGCTCGTAATCCACGACTTATTCCTCATAATAACACCTTGCTTGGCTATCCGGAGGGAAGTACCGTTTTTTAGTGCGGTTTCTACTAAATGTGTGTTTTAAATGTTAGTTTTCTGATGTCGTCTCGGATACTACGCTTTACCAGTCTATCTACAATATTAAAGTCAGGAGTGCCCATTTAGAGGTTTGTTCTTTCTTGTAGTACTTTTTTAGAGTTTTCTTGTTTGATGGCGTTCAAGTTTGAGTGTTTTGCTGGCCGAGTCTATACTATTGATTACGTGGTTGTATTGTGCATCCGGGTCCTCGATATCTACATCTACACCGCCGTTAAAGTAGTTTTGTAGTTCCAAATTGAATTTGTCGCTATTGTTTATGAGAGTTAACTTATCAACCATTTTGATCTGGTGTTTCTTAAACAACGCTTTTCGATGGATTTTGGTGTTGCAAGATATCTATGATCTGAGCTGAATTTAATATTATTTATTATGCCAATGTCTTCAATAAAGTAGTGATTAGAACTCATTATAAAATCTATTTAGTTTTTGTGGTTTCCATCTGGTGAGATCCAGGTCCAACGCCTTTGTGGTTTTTTGTGGAAAAAAACTATTACCAATCTTGAGGTTTTGGCCGATAGCGAACTGAAGCAGCCGAGTGCCGCGTTCATTACGGTTCCCTAACCCGTGCGGTCCTACAATTTGTTCGGTGTCCAGTTCGCTCCTTGTACCAATTTTGCCATTAAAATCCCCGAGGACTTTGTTCCAAGTACCTCGTTGTTCGTCGCAAGCCTTGTTGCGTAGATCGTAATAGTCTTCCACATCGTCATCACAGTGAGCTGATGTAGGTACGTATGTCTGTACCACGGTCAAGGAGTGTGTTTCGGTATTTTTAAGTTTGAGAACGGCTATTCTCTCCTAATAACCAAGAAACTCCATGATATTGTCCTTCCACCTTTTAGCGACAAGAAAGCCAACACCGTATTGGCCGCCGGTCTCTCCAAAGTGATAAAATATGCTGTCGTCGTTCTCGATAGTTTCTTCGCCTAGTCTTCGTACTTCAGAAAGACCTACTATGTCCCACTATATATCACGGAGCGCATTTTGAAGTTCTAGTAATCGCTCGTCTGTCAACAAAGTGCGGACATTGTAGGTTAAAACGTTGAGCGTTTCGGAATCCGTTGTGCTATGCCTAGTTGTTTGACGGTTGGGTTCGTTTAACGCCCGGAGATTCTTAGCACCCTTGACTCCAGAGTTTGCCAGACAGCCGTCACTGTCGGAACCTCTGAAGCCGCCGAATATAAAGTTATAAATATTAAATTAAATATAATATCAAACATCATACATAGTTCAGCAGGAAAACATGTTCAACAAGAAAAAACACAAGACATTATGTATATGTAACTTTCAATATGTTCTACATCAACAGTGTCCCCTACTCAAGATATAACTTTTACATTTGCACAAATGATTAATGACTAAGTTTCGGGTTTAGGCCAAGCATTTTTGTCTGTTAGATAGTCCTCGACCCTATAGTACGCTTTAGATATTAACAACTTTTTCAAGTATTTTAAGTGCTGGAAAACTGGGAACTTTAAGACTAGGTCAGGTAATTTATTATAGAAATTAATGAATTAACCAACAAATGATTTGTATACATTACGGACACAGAATTTTTGAATAGCATTTTTCTATTTATTTCTAGTATTTAAATTATGTAATATCAGAATTTGTGGCAAAACAATCTAAATTTTTAACAACATCAATAATTTTCTCATAAATAAATTGATATGCTACAGTTAACACTTTCATTGCCATGGCCTTGGTTTTCATACAAAATGGACTCGCCTAGCGGGTCGGGGGAAATGAATATGTTAAGGTATTAATTACTTTAAAAAGTTATCTTAAGGACTGACAGGAATTTAAGTTATAAATAGAATGAATGGCTCTTTTGTCACTTACCTAATTAACTTAAGTACCGACCTACGGATAAGTTAGTTGAGAAAGCAAGTCAATAGGTACAAACTCATACAACCAAATACCATGTCTTCGTTCAATAATTACATTTCTAGCTCTTGCAATTACCTACTCAGACGCACACAGATTTTTATTTGGCGTTCCATATCCAAAGGGTGAATGGTTACCAGTGATCGGAATAGGTAGTGCAATTTCGGGTGAATGACCTCAAACATTATAAATAATATGGATAAGACCCGGGATTCCGGGATTCGTATTTTTATAAATAATAAGATAATTATTAAAAAAGGTTTCTTGTTTGCAAGAATGTCAAAATTAAAGTGTCTACATAATTTCGTTAATACCAACTTTGTACTAGCAGTATAATAATTGTCAAAATTATAAATAAATAACTTTTTTGAGCTTACTGTGGGGCTAGGTCAATTTGTGTAATGTCCCCTGATATTTATTTTAAACCAAACACAAACTTTAAAACTTTTCAAAGTGAAAATCCGGGATTGCAAGTTATATCCATACTCAGCTTATGCACCGAAATCCCGTGAAATTGCACTACCTATTCCGATCACTGCTTATTACTAAGCCTCTGCTGTCTGTCCATCTGTCTATCAGCGTTCTGTATTTCATGAACAACAATAGCTAGACACTTAAAATTTTCATAGTATCTGTTACTATAGCTGCTATAACAAAAAACAAAAAATTTAATGAAGTTAAACTAAACTGCCTCACTGTACAAAAAACATGTTTTCCGCGAATGTTTTCCAACGTCCAACTCTCAATCAGCAAGTTTTTTCTTTACGAATAATCTTCATAATGACAATATGTAATATTAAGGAATGATAATAATAAAATGTTCTAAAGGCTGGCTAGGAGCCATAAAGAGATTTAATTTGACAACACGTACCTGAGCCATGTGAGGTAGTTGATGATGCTCCGTAAGTATCAGCTCTGGGCCGCTTGGCGGGAACTGAGCTTTCGTCACTGCTGGACTCATCCTCAGAAGGATCTAAACAATAATTACGCACAAATACAGCCAGTTATAAAAAACTATTGCGCTATCGTGCTATTAATAAGCACCGTCCCAAGCCCAATAGGAATGGAGACGAACACGCAAAGAAGGAAAGGCTTTTATTAAACAAGTTTACCTGAGAGATTCATCATTTTGACGAGTACTTTACAACAACCCAAGTCGTATTACGTCGCGTAAGTACAAAATAACGGTATGATTCTAATATCAACAAGCTGTATTCATTGGTAACAACAAAGCACTGCTTTTTGCACAAATAGGAGCGAAATTACTTTTGGCGAACTATAAAGCGCAGTTACCGACCGGGCCACTTCTAAGATCGAAATTGAAAGTTTATATTTAAGATAGTTCCGACTCGATCTCTCAAAGTAGTCCCATGTAACGAGTAAAAGAAAAGAGAAATATAGTTTCGTATGCAGTGTATCAGAATAACTGGGCATAACCTTCAGTTGACAAGTTCAAATTGACAGTAATGACAGCTGATACTAGAGGGGAATTTACCCGGACGTCTAAACTGTCAGAGGGGCTAGTATCAAATAATTCGAAAACTCAAGTGGTCTACGGCATCAACTCGCCTAAAAATCATCCGGCTAAATCGCTGGTAGTCGAATACATAATGGGCCCATAAAGCAACCGTCATGGGCGCCCTACATCGTCGGGCCTCGCGGGCGCGAATTGCGAATGAACTCTTCTTGATTCCATATTCGCAGTGTAACTAGGTCTACAATAAAAGTAATAAACTAATCAAAAAGAAATGGAGGAGACGAAGATTCACGGGCTACACGGAGTCGCCTTAGCGAGAAGAGAAGAAATGACAGAACTATTTGACTGTACTGTAATATTCGTAATTACGTGGGGGGGGGGGGGGGGATTTGCACACTATTCATAAAAAAAATACAATATACTGACAAAACTTGCGCAGTTCGAGCAATTTTTTAACTCAACTGATTTGTTGCTCAGCACCTCGAATTTTGTAGCTATCTAGGCGAGCGGACTCGATGTTGGTAAATAAACCCTACAAGTATATTACAATAAAAAAACGAATTTATCTGTTGGCTAAATATGCAAGCATTCAAAGCGTCACATTACAAAAGAAACAACCTTGGAACAAATTTGTAAGAAACTTTCATAATTTATAATAAATACTGTAATTATAACGTCCTTTTTCTCCGTCGCATTCAAAGTGAAAAGAAGAGTCTTTAACGCAAGACTAAACAAACATAATCACACTCGAACTATAGTCATTCTCGCTCGATAGCGTGGCTATCATCTCGTGTCACTATGGCTTGTTTTAGTCCCTCGTTGAATCTAATGTTATTAGTTAGGCATAATGTAGTTTCCTATAATAGGACGAGATTTTTTTATGTTCATTAGTTCCAGAGACAGCCTAGCCCAGGCATTGGTCCCATTACTGTCTCACGGCTTTTCGCTTTAGTCAGAGGCCCTACTTTAAAAATCGAAGTTACGATAGCTCCATCCCTTTCTCTCAATTTTGACTCGAATGACGAGTGACAGGGATGAAGCTAACGTAACTTCGATTTTCAAAGTAGGGGCTCAGAAATCGGGCCATTTACCTCGAGTCTGAAACTTGACAAGTAGGTAGGATGGGTTAGTTGGGCATCTTTAGGCTATTTTATAAAGATCCATACATACATACCGCCTTCATCCCAGAGTGGGTTAGGTAGAGTTACAAAATTACCAACAACTCTTAACAACTTGTTGTTAATCCTATAACCACATTTTGCACAACAGGCTAAGATGTTTACCATGCGTATATTAGTGACAGCTTGCAAGCCCATCGTCTAATAATACTACAAGCCTTTAATCCCCTAGTCGTCTCTTACGACTTCCACGGGAAGACATGGAGTGGCACTATTCTAAGCAGGCAACCAGATCCGTTAGATCAAATTTCGGTCAGAAATGTCAAAACTTGTACGAAGTTCCTAAAATTTGATCCGACATTTGATTTACTTCCTCGTGGTCATACTAATTTGTCCTACTAGTCAAAAAGTGAACCTAGATTTGATCACTAAATACTAATTGTGGTTGTAAAAGTAGGTAGGTTAGGTTCGTTAGGTAGCTTCAGATGCCCGAAGGGCAAAACCACTTAGAAGCAGGAGCTCCGCCCTTGGGCGGGGCTCCGTCGAAAGTCAGTAGGACAAAAATAGTAGGACCACGAGGAATCGGCCATATTTACTAACGGGTCTTTATAAAACCGGGCCTTAAGATGTCTGAAGAGCAACCCACCCAGAAATAGGAGCACTGCCCAAAGGCAGTGCACAGTGCTTCGTCGAATAGCAATGGGACCAAGAGATGAAAAGAGTCCGGAATCAAACTTACGCATAATAGGCACCTTCGGGACTAGGATGGTTACTAATATTGATGATACAATCAATGGTTCCATACATGCATGCTGAACAGGCTGTTTTACTTGCAATTTCACCCCTTATAAACTGCTTGGTTTAACAATAAAAACACTGGTCATGTTATCAAAATTATTTTAATTCAAAATTCTTCTGGCTAGAACAGTGTCATTGTAACACAATTTTAACTGATGTCATCAAAAATATTTTACTTTTCAGTAACTAAGATCCTAATATTAATAACTAAACATTTTGTTTATTAATTCATAGTATCAATTAAACACTGATGTGTTTAGTTTCCTTATATTGTAAGTGTCTATTTCACTGCACTATTGTAGATTTTATTTTATTTCTTTGACGTAAGCATCAAGTTCGGCGTCAAGTTGCTCTGCGGTGGGCACTGGGCGCTTGCCACGCGGCGCCCCCCCGCGGCCACGCCGCGCTCCACCGCGGCCTGGGCCTGGACCACCTGCACCTGGACTCCTGCCGGGACCACCCCCCACTGTAACAAAATGAAATTTTGTTTATGCTACACTCGTTCGAGGCAAAGATGATCCCCCTTATGTAACTGTCGGTAACAATAAGGGTTAAACTCTATTTGAAAACTTAGACAATTCTTGTTGACAGGTCAAATCAACTTTTCAACCCACACAATATTAACTGGTTCGTAGGAGAAAAGCAATATTTTTTTATTAGAAAATGTATTATTATGTTCAGTCAAATAGCAAATTTCAATCTGTAACATGAGTTTCACTGTTTTTTACAGATGATTGGTGAAAATCGAGGCACTGACGCCAAACATTGTTAATTGCCATAAGACAAATCATATTACTTTGCCGTTTTAAGATATTCAAGCATTATGCAGCATAAAGTTTACATTAGCATGGAATTCACACAGCTGCGTAAGTGTGAACTTTTAACTACTCCGTAGATGCTTCCGTTTTCTTAATCTCATATTTTATACATTGAAATGTGTTTATACAACAATAATACCTCTAGAATTCCTTCTGATGGGTCCACCACCGCCACCGCCGCCACCGCCGCCACCACCACCACCAAGGCGACCTCTGTCTTCTGTCCTGAAGCTGCTGATTTCTGAAGTTGCTAATTGAATATTCATTGCACGGCCATCAAGCGGGACTCCATTATATTGCTTCATAGCTTTTAAAGCATCTGCTCTTCTCTCAAATACAACATCAGCAGTCCCTAAAAGATGTAATGAAGTATATTAATAATACAAGTATTATTGAAAAGTTTTCAGTAATAGCCATTCTATAATTTCATAATGCAATTTAAAATTTGTGTATTTATATACACAATTAACAACTATAATCTTAAAATTCAAGTTGGTTAATGTTTCTATTTCTAGGAATTGTGAAACAAAAATAAATGCCATGTTTACTCAAATACCTATATATTTGGCCATCACATAATTCAAACTATGGTTGTTAAATTTAGTTAGGACTGACATAATATGTATTAATTTGCTTAAGCTTAGAATACACTTTTAGCAAAAGAGTTCTCCTTACCCAGGGATCTGCCAGATCTGTCATAATGTACAGAGGCACTCTTCAAAATGCCAAACTCTGAGAACAGCTCTTGGATATCTGAATCAGATACACCAAAGTCCAGATTGGAAACTAAGAGCTTTGTAGGACCCATTGTAATGGGTCCACTTCTTTGTTGCATCTTCCTCTCTCCAAAGTCATTGAACATGTCATGTTTCCAAGTGCTGTTAACATCACCCTGAAATGTCGTCCTTCATAGAGCATGCCAACCGGCAACTCAATGATCTTTCGAGTATTTGCACACTCAAAATATATGGCAACCTTAGTGTAAGTACAGTTGATGATTTAATGGACTAAATTAAGACAAAATAATTTGTTTAATACAATTGATAGATACACAAATTTCTGATTCAAACAGTGATACTGTTAACATGTACAAATATTTAAAAGTCCATTACAGATGTGTTTTTAATCACTGATACACAGCACTACACCATGTCTATACCACAACATTGCACCCTGGAGCCCATTTCTCAGGAGGAGTTTCTACATTGTGTCAACAATGCAAAATTTCTTCAATCTCCAGCGCCAACATCTTGTACACCGAAGCAATGAAAAACACAACGGCGACATCTCCATCCCTTTCAGGCTCGACTGGCATCTCCAAAGTAAATTGTGAGGTTATGGATGGACTTTTTGAAGTTAAAACAAAATGCCTGTAGCACAGGAACACAGCAGCCGACTGTGATTTAAGGTTGTCGGTAGATGGACCTTACTGAGGCCTCAATCGACGCATTATATAGACGATATTAACTGACAATATGTTCCATATTGCTGGGATGCTCCCAACAAAAATCAAACATGGAAATGAACGGGAATTACTAATTGAAAATAAATGTAACTGACTTCCTCGCGGAAGAGAACATTTCACATCATTAGTGCATATACTACATTTCTCAGTTATATTATTAGTTCACTTCGGTTGACCCTCTGAGAATGCGTCATTTTAACGCGACTGTCCGCCATTTTGTAATACAACAATCATAGGTTATTCAAGTTACCCTTGCATAGCTGGTCGGTTTAGATACACCGCCGCGGTTTTTCCCGCGCATCACGCCACCCGCTCGCCCGTTGCGAAAGCCGCCACCAGCTCCAGCACCACCACGTAAATTTTTTCTACCAGTATCAAATTTTCGGCCAGCGCCACCTCCACCACCTCTTCCTCTTTTGCCAGCTTTTATGATGTCGTCCAAAGCCATATCGATACGGTCAACCATTTTAAACCTCACTTGTGAACTAGTTAAAATCTCAAAAATACGAGTTTACTTTCTTAGAACGGGATGTCGAAATGTTACACGACTCGACGACCAAGTCCCAAATTCGTCACCCAAATGCCAAATGAAATGAAAGAAAGAAAAGAAACGTATGGAAACAGATAGACAACAGAGCAAATGAATGAGTCAAATGAACGGAAACTTAACAACTGGCAACATTTAATGGATACGGATATCTACTAAACCGGAAATACTAAAAGTGACCATGTGGCAAAAAAAAAAACACCCATTCCGTATAGGGCTTTTTACACTTTCCTAAATTAGTCACTAAAATGCCGCAATACGTTTGATACGTATGGAGATATTTCCATCTCGCTCTAACGTATTGCTGCGTCCCTCTTGTTAGTGGCTAATTTAGGAACGTGTAATATGAATAGTATAATTGAATGGAAAATAATTAAAATAATTAAACGTCGAGCCCCCTCCTTTTGTCACTCGACCGAGACAATTTAAATATATACTTAAATTGTAAATACTATTTATGTAAATTTTCTTGGTGTCTGGCAATAAAACTTTTCTTATTTTTATTCTTATTCTTAGAATGTCAGCGAAAAATATGCGAATCAGCTCCACATTCACACTTTCACGCGTCTGCCTGGCCTGCGCATATTTTTTGCGGGAAAGCGGGAAGCGCCCATTATAATCTGTGTGCAGCCTGTAGTTTGTAAATGCATGCTAGGTTAAAGGTAGGGACACACTTGTCCCACGTACGCAACGTATGCAATGCATTATGAAATCTGGACCCTGATATTTGTATGCTTAGAAACATACTTGTCATACGCAATGCTACCCCACGCGTCCCATGCAACGTTCGACCTGTCGCGACAGATCGGCGTAGGAACGTGGAGGGGATAAGCACACCCTTAAGGTAAGGACACACTTGTCCCACGTACGCAACGTATGCAATGCAACGTGGGAGAGATTGTGTGCACACCTGTCCTACGTATACGACGTGTATTGACATCAGACGCTGTTGTTAGTTCTCCGGGTGCACTAATGTACAATGTTTTCCGACTCTGAGAGTGAATTTGAAGACGATTTAGCTTTTTTATTTTTAAATGAATATCTCCGCGTCACAAAGAAACAAAAAAGAAAGAACAGAAGATATTGGGTT